>JAWWEI010554103.1:0-11049 GCA_035583255.1 Pseudotriton ruber | reverse complement strand
TTTCTTACTTGTAACTATTTTTGTAAAATTCCCTTGTATTTTTCCTTAATTTAACTATTTTATTTAGAATTTTTCCACAAAGCTAAAATCTTTGAGGAAAATGTCCAAAACTTTTAGAAAAGAGACTGTTATTTATTTATTTTTTTATATTTTATTTATTTGCACAATGCACTTAACAGAAGACAAAACACCAACAAATATCAACTAAATTAATACATATAAGGAAAAACAGAAAAAAAAACAAAAAACAAATTTAGAGCATAAAGCACCAGCGTATATCAAAAACAAATTAAAGCATAGGACCCCACCAACGATTAAGTTTACAATAACTATGCCTTTTCTCCAAGACTGCTTTTTCTGTCTGAAACATCCACATGAATTCCGAAATCCATTGATTAATATGCGGAGGATTAGGATCCTTCCATTGCTTTGCAATTATTAAACGTGCAGCAGTAACTGCTTTAAATGCAAAATCAGATAGTTCATTCTGTCCATCAGAACCAAAAATTAACATACATATGGTAACATCAACCGTGCTACCCTGAACACGGCTGATATATTCCAGTATCCCTTCCCAATATGCCTGGATTCTGCTACACTCGAAGAACACATGGCACAAATCTACATCGGGAATTGAGCATCGATGACATTTGGCAGAAGAGGAAACATACCACAAATTGATTTTCTTAGGGGTCAAATAGAATCGGAGATAAAGAGAAAAATGCTGCATCCGAAATTTGGAAGCAATAAACAGATTACGGACACGAACTAGACTATTCACCATGTGTTCGTCCAAGATAGAAGAACCCAATTCAGCCGACCACTTTCTGGCCAGCTCAGGAAAATCGGATTGAATTCTGGATGTAAACATACGATAATAATTAGAAATAGCCCCCTGGCCTACAAAATGCTTACGCAATATACAATCAGCTTCGTCGATAATTTCTTCTTGGTAATTAAACTCAGCTAACCTAGCACGAAGCTGAAAGTACTTGAACAATGAATGGCGTGGAATTTGAAAACTATCACAAAGATCCCTAAACGGAAGAATAGTTCCGTGTTGGAACAATTGACCCACCTTAAGCACACCTGCTAAAATCCATATCCGTGCCATTCCGTCCATCAGTCCCTCAAAAAAATCAGGATTATCCCATATTGGAGTATATTTATGCAGCAAAGGAAGACCCAGAAAATGGCACATCTTTGTCCAGTTACTTGCAAGTATGGCAGTTGATTTAAGTCGTACTTTCTTGAAAAAGCGGGGGTGTGCAAACCCAAAACCACTTCCAACTGGTGAGGTATACTTAATTACTTTACAAGCATTCATAACCAAAGGGAGCATTCCCAAAACTTGTTTGATTCGGTGAATCGAAGAGCTCCAATTGTAAAATTCAAAGTTAGGAAGGTTCAGACCACCTTCCTGCCATTGTTTTGCCAATATATAATTATGTCTATAGAATATTTTCAAGAACTATTTTGGTTAATTTCTTAATTTTGGGTTATTTTAAAAATTCAATTTCAGAAACAAATCCATCAAAATTCAATTTCAATACCAGTACATTTAAACTCAATGTTCCCAAGCTATCAATACTATTTAAATGCACCAAGACTATGGGAATCAACTTTGAAAATGTAAGTAACTTTATGTTAATACTATACAATTCCTAAAAGTATTTGAAAAATGTCTATGTTGTTTTCTTAATTTTCTACTGGACTCAGGTTTCCCCTTAAGTTAAGATTTTTCTATAAATATTTTTAAGACCCCAGACTATTCAGAATTGTAATTCTTATTTTAAATTGGCAAAATTTAAGTTTCTTACTTGTAACTATTTTTGTAAAATTCCCTTGTATTTTTCCTTAATTTAACTATTTTATTTAGAATTTTTCCATAAAGCTAAAATCTTTGAGGAAAGTTTCCAAAACTTTTAGAAAAGAGACTGTTAATTAAGTCTTTTCTCTATTTCTGTAACTGTGGTTACCTTGTATTCCCTATCCATGCACTGTTTGATCACTTTTAATGTTCACGGTTGCGCATTGAAGTAATTTAGGCACTTTGCCAAAATGCTACTGTATTTTTCAAGATTCCATGTAATTCTAAAACTGTTTAAAATGATTCTGGCGCTTTTCCGACCTTCCTATGTCAAGTTGCAGTTTTTTGCCATTTTCAAAGAAAACTATAGAAAATATCAATAAAGGTCTTTTGATCCTTATTTAGAAACTGCTATATTCTATATTAGTTTTGACTCCAAGACCACTCAGAGTTACTCCTCGTGAGTTTTTATTGTCTGTAATTTTAAAGGTTGTTCCCGTGGTCGGAATCCTTTTGTATTCGGTACAGGGGTAGCTTGGTATTTTGGTAACACTCATTGAAGCTCTCGCCTCATAGAGTTGTTCCTGGGCTGAATTGTCGATTTTCAACAAAAACAGTAATTTCTGTGCCTTAGGAAAAACTTTTTCCTGGGCTTTTATTTAGCCATTGTTCTTAAGGCTGTTGTGTCTTTAATCAAGGTGTGGTGTCAGAGCTTCAAGCAAATGGCTGACCAGCGCCCTGAAGTCTGGCAGTAGAGCCATAAACGCCTTTGAACTGTCCAATCGGATTACAAAAATAAATAAATGATGATGATGATGATGATAATAATTACCACTCCGATTGTTAAGAACTTTCCTTGTTTAGCCTTACATAGAACATTAACCCATATGTTGTATCTCTGAGTCCAGGGACTGTCTGCAATTAATTGTTTTTCTACGTTTTTTGGTATTTTAGGTTCAATGGGCCTGTTCCTCATTTGAGTCCGTTAAACATCACTGTTTTAAATGTCCCCTGTACCGTCTCCCTTGAGGTATATTTTCAATGGATAAGTGCAGGGCCCACTGGATAAAACGCCATGTTTAAAAATACACAAATCCGTCAATCACACCCCTGATACCAATATACATGTTGGTTGCATTATTCCTTTAAATGTGGGAATTGTCAGCCCAATTGTGCGCCGTTTTACCCATTAACATTTATTTCCATGCTTTCCTGTAACTCACAAAATGCATTCCTGATAATTACGTGGGCCCACTCTCTTCTGGGTGGAATACCACTTACGCATTTCATTAATTACAGTATTCTTGACAAAAATACCATGTACTGACTTTTAGTTGTATAGGTGTTTGTACAAGAATGTGACCACATTGGCAGAGTTGTATTCTGTTCGGTGATCCATGAAAGCTTTAGCTGGTTTGTCTTCATTGCGGCTTGGTACTTGCAATATACAAAACACAGTTGCTGGTTCGACAACAGGGATGGCATAGTTACAAATAGCCTCATACAGCAAGAGTGTCATAACAGCTAAAGTCATTTTTCATTAACCCCTTAAATACGGCCATTTGCATGAATTATGTAATGGAAAATGCCATTCAAATGGCCAATTTGCTGGCATCATTTATGACGAGTTAACTCGTCTTCCGCATTCTAAGGGCTAAAACACAGCCTCGCATCAGAAACTGCATATTTTGAACTAATTCATTTGAATCAATAGCATTACATTGTTTAAAAAAATGGTGCATTGAATTCTTTTAAACCAGATATAAATTTTAACGTTATCCATATATCATTAACAGTAACTACATATCCGGTCTGTTACCAATATAATTTCATTACGGTTAATTAATTAATTACACTTTCTACTGATTGCGTCCATGACTCTGTTTTTCAACAGATCCATTTCCGGGGCATTTTTCTAACTACTTCACTACAAACACTATCAATCAATCAATCAATAGTGTTTTATTTTGTGACAGTATGCACGTAGGCTTCAGACCGCATTATTTCAACATAAAATACAGACAAAGAAATAGGCAAACAACCGTACTCAACTCAAGCCCTGTGATATAGGAAAACAGATAAAAACAGGTCATCATTAACATGCATCAAACTACAGTCCTAAGTCAGAGAGGGGGTTCGAAAAAAGGCCCCCTTCATGTACAACAGTCATCACACCTGGCACAAACAATACATAGATCCGGATCGTATGTTCTAGACAGCCAGCTGTGTCCAAATCAGCCATGGTCTAAAAAAAACTTTTTTAGGTGAAATTTGAACATGGCAAAAGAGGGAGTAGCTCGTAAGGAGGAGGGAAGTTGGTTCCATGCCCTGGTAGCCAGGCAGCCTACCGATCTTCCTCCTTTCCTCACACATCTCGGTTTAGAGGGGAGAAAGTCCCAGTGATGGAGGTCCCTTCGAGGTCTGTTGGAACTGGGCCTGCTGAACCATGCTTGGATCTATTTCGGTCCTTTTTTGTGGGTGGCCCGCCAAGCCCATAAACAGTTTCATAGTCACCGAGTCTCTGACTGGTAACCAGCCCAGTGCTCTACTGGCAGGTGTGATGTGCGCCCGTCTGGGCAGGTTGTTATTTAGCCTCACGGCCTGGTTTTGTACCTTCTCAAGCCTGTGCATCAGTTTCTTGGTAATGTCAGCGTAAATGGTACTGCCGTAATTGATCTTCGAGATCACCAAGGCCTGGCAAACAGTTTTCCGGTGACTGTAGGCCATCAGGGGGAGGAGAGGGGCCAATTTGTTCAATGCGGAAAATTGGTCTTGCATAACACCCAGGTACTTAACATCGTACTTGTATACAGGCCACCAGAGGACATGCCATCATTCAATTTGGACTGCATCACTTTACTGTCTCCATTTGATAAACCAAATAGCTCAACGGTGCTTGTGGGGGATTTTAACAGATGGAGGTCGAACCCTGTTGACAAAAAAGCTCTTGAATTGGAGGGCTGGTTGGAAGCCGTGGATGTGAAGATATTGAATCAGTCCCCTACCCATGAAAAGGGTAATATTTTGGACTGGGTGGGGGCTAGAAACATTGAGATAAAAAACATAAAGACAGAGGACTGTGTATGGTCTGATCACTACACGGTGGCATTTGACGTTGTTCCTCCTGGTAAACCATCTCCAAGGGCCAATCACTTTAAACAGGTTACGATGCGTAACTGGAAAAAAGTCAAGGCCACTGCTTTAATGTCATGTATGGTAGAACTGATTAGTAACACTGAGGACAACGATCATCCAGATGATTTAGCACTCAAATATCACACACATCTATCGAACTTCTTGGACAACACTGCCCCGTTAGTGAGCAAAGTAATTAAAGACAGGAAAGGCCAGAGATCTGAATGGTTTAGCGAAGAACTAAAGGGTATGAAAAGAAAGAAGAGACAGGCAGAGGGAATCTGGAAAAAAAGTAAGGACAGGGTGGATAGAGTGAGGTGGCGTTTGCTGGAGAATGAATACAAGAAAGCAATAACGGAAGCAAAAAAAGGCTTCTTTGAGAAGCGTATTGGCTTAGCATCCAATAACACTAAGGAACTGTTCTCGATACTAAAAAGCTTGGAAAAACCAGCAGCTGCAAGCATACCCTCTAAGTCCACCCCAGGTGACTGCACACGAGTACAAAAGGCGTTCTCTGATAAAATTATTGCAGCAAGACAGAGAATAGCGAATAATACTATGGTGACGGCAATCAATCCCCCAGTGCCACTAAAACAGAATAACAACTGTTTTGAGTTCAGCCCTATCTGCTTGGCCAATATGCAGAAAATTCTTAGAAACACTCGTCCCACGTCATGTGAAGGTGACACTATTCCGTCCAAAGTTATCCTGGAGCATGTAGATATCTTCGCCCCATTTTTGACCAGATTTGTAAATGCATCATTTAAATATAGCTCAGTCCCTGATAGTATTAAATCTGTAAGGGTAACACACTTGCTAAAGAAATCGGGATTGGATGCCTCGGACGCAGCCAATCTGAGGCCAATAACAAATGTGAGATTCCTGCTAAAGATTGTGGACAAGTGTGGGGCCATCCAATTCCAGGACTTTATGGAGGAAAATAATATCCTACATGATCAACAGTCGGGTTTTAGGCCAGGGAGGGGCACAGAGACTGCCCTGGTTGATCTGCAGTCCCAAATGTTGGACCTAATGGATAGAGGCGGGACAGGCCTGCTGATGTTGCTTGACCTGTCCGCAGCCTTCGACCTGCTTGACCATAATCTGCTTGTTACAGCACTGTAAAATGTGGCAGGATGTTCAGAGGGGGCTACGGAGTGGCTTAGGTCGTTCCTTACCAACAGGGAGTCCAAGGTATGCTGGGGTGAGGCGGTGTCAGAATCTGAACCTATTTTGTATGGGGTTCCCCAGGGGTCATGTGTGTCTCCCTCGCTCTTCAATGTATACATTAAATCGTTGTGTGATCTTTTGGCTGAGGAAGAGGTGTTTTTTACCAACTACGCCGACGACACACAGTTATTATTTGAGCTGAGTGGAGACTATGAGAATGATAAGGCTAAGATCACGAGAACCTATCGGTTAGTGAATGAGTGGATGTGTAGGCACTGGATGTGCCTCAATGCCAAGAAAACAGAGATCATGATCTTTGGAGCAGACATAAATAGGAGAAAGCTAGAAGAGAGATATAAATCGTTCACTATAAATGATAGTGTAATTGAGGTGGTAGAAAAAGTGAAGACTCTGGGGGTTTACCTACAGGCATCGTTGGGAATAGAAGCCCAAGTCAACTATGTCGTACAAAATTCCCATTATTATACCAAGCTTGCACGAAACTTGAAGCCATATATCTCAGAGGAGAGTTGCGCTACGATGGCCAGGGCCTTCTTGTTGTCGAGGCTCGACTATTGCAATGCACTCTATGTAGGGGCCTCTAAGGCATGCCTGAACCAGCTGCAGGTACTTCAGAATATGGCTGTGAGATTGGTTAAAGGGGTACCTAGAAGGGAACATGTGTCTCCGGCCCGACGTGAGCTGCATTGGCTGCCTGTCGTGGAGAGGATTTCTTTTAAAACACTGACATTAGTACATAAGTGTCTGTATGGCAAGGTTCCATCTTATCTGTCGCGCAGAGTCCAAATCTACCACCCGACGCGGGATCTGCGATCGAGCACCAAGGCCTTGGTGGTGGTCCCGAAAACAAAGAGAGCTCGAGCTGGGGGCAGAGCATTCCAATGTAGGGCGGCGGAATTGTGGAACGGGCTGCCTCCTGCTCTGCAACTAGAACACAGATGGGAGGTGTTTCGGAAGATGCTGAAAACCCATCTTTTTAATTAATGGCTGATATTGCCCTGTGACTTTGTTGTCTGTGTTTGTACTGTATATCTGTTATGTTGCACTCAGGCGCCTGGAGGCCTGCGGGTTATGGCGCCATACAAATGACGATGTAATGTAATGTAATGTAAATACTTTTCGATGTATAACTTAACTGAATTCCTGAATACTAAATGCATTACAGAATTGTGGCACAATGTTTACAAAAGCACACAAGTTAAGTGATCAGTTGACTGCTATAGATTCTAATATCCTGATATTGAATTCAGCTTAAATGGCAACAGTCTAACCCTTCTAGAAAAATAACAGAGCATATTTGATTAATCCCACAGTTGGTGACCAGGTAGTACCAAAAATCGATTGGAAGATAGAACATCCCGTCCAGTGTCAGTACAATGTTATAAAATCTTCCAAACTGATCGGGATTCATCAGCAAACATAGCTGTAGGACTGATAAATATTGTACCAATTACTACATGGAATAACCGTTGATGTAAGTGCAGCACAGTCCTAACCATAGTACTCATTGTAGACCATTGGAAACAATCTGATTATTATCTTCCTTAATAGTTAGATCCTACATAGAGGCAATACCATGGAGAATTCCAAGTCATGCAAATGTTAGATGAAGGATACAATATTAATCCATTCACGCCAATGCTCAAGGAGGTAGACAGATGAAAGAGACTGTGAATTGAAGAATATAACAATGGATTGGATCTTGGGCAAATATTACAGGTGGAAAAAGGTGAAAATAAAAAAAGGGGAGAGCCAGCAAATCTGGGGTATAATGTCATTAGGACCCGTGGGTCATGCTTGTGGCAATTAGAAAGGTTACAAGGTAAAATACCCAGCAAATGACCACCGGCAATGACACCGTGTATTTTGGTTCTAATATAAGGGGCGTGGTACAGGAGGTTAGATATTAGATAAAATATGACATCTCCCATCATTACTAATTAATAATTAGTAAGAGACCACTTTGGTGTGCTAAACAACGGAATGAAAGTAGAGGACCAGAAGCTATATGCAGACATTTTAGATAAAAACAAAAAGTCCTGTTTTGTTATTCAGGCCGTTAGGATGAAGAGTGTTGAGGTCAATAATGGTACGGCATTCAAGCTGTCGTAGGGCAAGTTCTCTATCGCCACCACGCTTTGATGGATCCACTGATTTTATCGCATAGAACTTGGCCAATTTCGGGTTCTTGCCATGGTGTAATTTGAAATGTACAGCTACAGGATAGTTTTTATCCACATTTTTGATGGCTCTGTGATGTTCTCTTATTCTCTTGACAGCTTCTCTCTTGCTACTGCCAATGTACCTCAACCCACATGGGCACTCAAGGATATAGACAATATATTCACTGGTGCATGTCAGTCTTTGTTTAATGGGGAGCTCCCATTGTATGTATATGTTGAATAAATACGGGGCCAGGGGGCACCCCTGTTTTACACCCCTGTCCAATGTAAAATTCGATGTAACCGCCCCATCAGAATTCAACAATACACAGGCCGTAGAGTCCTCGTATATATTTTTAATCGCACTTAATAGTGCAGGACAGATTCCTAAATTGACCAGTATGGACCAGAGGACTGCCCTATCAACAGTGTCAAAGGCAGTCCTTAGATCCATAAAGGCAGTATAAACCGATACTTAGACACCGCTGTCTGCAAAACAAATAAGGCATCCACAGTGCTTCTACCCTTAACAAAGCCAAATTGAAACTTAGTTAAAATGTCTGCTTCAGTCAACCAGGTAACAAGCAATTCTGCCAGGATAGTGGAAAACAGCTTACATAACGTGCTTATTAATGAAATAGGCCTATAATTGTTGAGTTTTGATTTGTCACCCTTTTTATATAATGTGACTATTATGCTGTGTTTCCAAATTCCAGGAAGGTCCCCCTTCTGAAGTAAAAGATTAAAATATCTGGTTACAAGAGGGACCCATAGTTCCCTATAAGATAAAAAAACAACTCAGCAGGGAAGAAATCAGCCCCCACCGCCTTCCCAAGGGCCATTTTGTTGATTGCTGTACTTGTTTGTGCCATCGTTATTAATAAGTCTATCTTGATCCAAGGGTCCCTTACTTTTCCACCTTCAATTGAAATCACTGAATAAAGTTTAGAAAAGTATTCCACCCATTCACTGGGAAGGATGCTTGGAGTAACTTTTAAATTACATGTCTCATCCCTTAATTTGGTATTAATCCTTTTCCAAAATTCTTCTCCCATTTTTCACTGTAGTCAAGTTCCTCAACTGGTACCAAAATTCGCAATCAAAGTTTTTCTTAGAGGCGGCCAACTGCTTCCTATATTCTTTCTTCTTACCGCTATTAGTTGCTTATCTTTTTTTTCCAAAGCCTTTTTTAACCTTACAAGGGCCAATTTACACAGGTGGCAAAACCATTGATGCTGTTTTTTTACTTTTGCTTTCGTGTTAATTCGCCTGACTAGTTTTGATACAATATTGGCACACTGTAATAAAAATAGTTCACACTGATCAAGATCCCACTGACAGATTATTTCAGTAGATGACATAGTGAGCTTGGAGGCATCATCTCATTGATTAAACATTTTGTGTTTTCCACGCATTTATCTGACCACTTGATTTTCTTTCTCCTTGGCACTACTAAAAAATCATCTAGGGGAAGAGAGATTATGGCAGTGACTGCTTTTTCCTTTTCCAGGTCTAAAGAGATCGATAAAACAGCATGGTCGCTTACAAATTTACCGGCCACTAAGAACTCAAACAACATGTCCCAGGAGAAAATATCAATTGCGGCATAATTAATTACTGATCCTTGAAGCAAATTCTTTCGTGACCATGTAGTCTTAGCAGGGCAGTCTCCAGGACCTCTAAGATTTAAAATATGTAGATTATTGGAGTCGATTAGCCTATGTAAATTAGCGGCTCCTCTATCGGATTTGTACAGCTAGCAGTCAGAGTTTGGAATATGGAATATGCTATTCATCATAGGGTCGTGCTTATTCGCCAACGCAGATGATAATTTGATGTTGAAGTCACCCATAATCAAAGTGATACAGTGGAGACTACCCCACTTTACAATAGGAGGGGGCTACATGCTCAACCAGACAGATAATTCATCCAATCTTTTCCTCTCTGCCATTTCCCAGGCTCTACAGTAAACATTTACTAATAGCATCCCAAAAGAATCCTTTTCCTGCAGATACAAAATCAGAACATTCCTAATTTTACATTCTATTTGGGTATCAGAGCCCTTAAAATTGCAACTAACTAAGGTTGCTAAGCCTCCTCTGTGATGGCCCAACAGAGCCCGTTCAGCAGGAATGCTGAAAGATCTGAAGCCAGGAAATGACGGAGGGTCAATACTCCACGCCTCTTGCAAACGTTTTGCTAAAACAGAGGGCCAATGCGCTACAATTTTACACAGCTTGGGGTTATTTATCCCACCACCAACTAACCCAAAATCAACACCCTCTAGCCAACCCGACATATTCCAACACAACTCTCTAGATTGTTTGACTACTTTTGCTGTATCATGCCTCTGCATGGCATGTCTCCCTAACTTAATACCATATATTAATTAGGTCAGAAACGTTCCGCTACTCTGCAGGTTCCCTAACAGGGGCTAACTAATAGGTATCACTAACATGGGTTTGTTTATGAGTTTGGCTGGGTATAAACTGCAATGCTTTAATCCTCCCTAAAATGTATGTCTATATGTGGCATGTCTCCCAAACATGGGTAACTATATATCTTCAATTGAAGATGTGGTGGTATTTGACAAATGTCCTTAAAATGTAAATCTGTAAATTTTCAGTTGGAGACGGGCCCCTATGCGGCACGTCTGCCTAACATATGTACCCATATATGTGCATAGAGAGATGTGCCACTAAACAGAAATTCGCCCTAATTTAGGTACGTAGTGTTCAGTTGGAGATGTGC
>JAWWEI010543014.1:0-14647 GCA_035583255.1 Pseudotriton ruber | reverse complement strand
CTAAAAAATAAATATTTTATCTTTATTACAAAACATTTTTAGGTGTTGTTCGTGTTGGAGGCATGTTGACATTGGGGACACTTTAGTAAAAAATTGCAGCAGAACATACCGACCAGTTGAATATTTCGATATTTTTGTTTAAAAGGTAATATATAACTGATATTACATATAGTATGATATAATGTAAATAATCAAATATCTGATGTATATATTATATATTTTATTATAGGTGTTTTTGACAAAATTGAACACCAGCAACTTGGACATCCAGCAGCGCATCTACCAGGATATATAAACAATTTGATGTTGTCTACTTTATTTATTCTAAAGGTAATATAAAATTATATATTAGTTTTTTTCTATATACAATCTATTCTATTAATATATTCATATCATACAATATGGTCGATAACGAGTATATGAAACTAAAATACAATTCATTTTAAACAATATATATTATAATACAATAATAAATTATTTCTTCAGACAAACATATTTTACATAAAAAAGTATATATTTTTTTCATATAATTGTTCTCTATACGATACTTGTCGATTGAATACTATTATTTCATACCAAAAACATACTTTTTAAATAACCACTAATGAAATGATCGAATATTTCCCTTTTTATTTTAGGTATTTGTTGATATATGTATTAATATAATAACATGATATTTTTATTATTATTTCATGTATTTGTTGGCGTTTGATCCCAACAGTGACATATCCAGTGGAATATCGAGTAAAACGCCAGTATAATATATCTACTATTGGAGAGTGTTGACACTGATACCGAAACAGCCCGTGGAATAACCATCGAAAACCCAACAGAATATATCTACATTTGAAGAATTCTTCGTTATTTTTGTTTAAAGGTAACACTATAATCATGACTCATATTAAAGGAATGGGACAGCTTGACTATTTATATATTAATTGTGCAGAAATAGAGTCCAACATTACATTACCATTTTTTAGAAATATATCTATACAACCGAAATGTAATCACATTATTACTTGTCAAAATGTATTATTATCTATTTATCCATTGACTAGACTTTATTTCACACAAACATATGACACAGGGTTAGATATTAAACTTATTATAGACCATAACCAACATCCAGATTTTATGTTTACAACACCATTTACTTATATCATATGTAATACAACACCAGTTCTACAAAATATTAATTATAATGATATAATGGGTAAATTGTGCATACAAAAATTAGAAAATATTAACCATATATTGAACAATAATATATTTGAAGAATTAGGAACCATATGCAATAATGGTACATATAAACACAAACAATATCAATATCAACAACTGAATGTCATTACCGATTACAAAAATCTGTACAAAACTAGTAATTTTTGTACAGATTTTTGTAATGAACTTAATAGTGTATGTATAAAATATAATATAAATATACAGAATTTATATTTAAATGATGCGTGCATGAATACCTTATCAGTGGCTTCTGATGACACAAACACTGCTAAATGTAACTCTTCGGAGATTGCACATGATACACATTTTGATGTATCAGATATTGATATAAACAGGTTTATATCAAATACGGTAATTTCTAGTGACGATTATAGTATACAATCTGCTATGTGTGAATCTACGGAAGATACACCTTTTGATGTCAAGTCTAAAACGTTAGATATTGATATAAACACGCACGCTGCACAGTATATAGAGTGTGATTTGATCACTATCGGTGCGGCGCATAATATACATTTCGATGTTAAATCTGAATTGGAAAATATGTTTTCCAATTCAGATTTATCCGATTTGGAAAACATATTTTCCAATTCAGATAAATCTGAATTGGAAAATATGTTTACATCAGATACATTAGTTTCATCTGATTGTACATTTGATCTGACAGATATTGATACGAATGCATTATTTAATGTTCCGTCTGATTTAACAAATATTGAAATTAATAGTAATGTACAATCCGAGTATGTTTCTGCGTTACCTTCATTAGATGCAGATATTATTGATTCCATTTTAGAAATGGAACCAGATTCTACCGTAACACATTGTGACTATAACATAACATTAAAAATCTTGTCAAAAATAGAGCACATGAGGTTAAAATTAAAAAAGGTTATTGAAAGTCTAAAAAACTTTATAGATGTTTTAAATCCAAACCCCGATACATATACCCAAATATCTGGTATATATATGTTTTTTATAAAAATAAGACCATTTATAGAAAACATACTGCAATGTTTTGATATGATATATGATACAACAACATTATCTGTCGCGATACCTTCGATAGAAGCTAGCCTACTGAAACACACAGATATGATATTCAAACATGTTGATAATGTAAATGTGATTACAGACAGCGTAAATACATTAATATTAACTATATCTGAATCAAATGATCTTAACATATTAACACATGAGACACTGTCAAGCTGTTTTCAACAATTTAACATTAATTTAAAAACTGTGTCAGAAATAAGTAGAAAACTTTACAAAGACATGTGGGTATGTAGACATACATAAACTGTTAGTATTGATAATAATACACATACATACAATCTTATAACTGAGAACAAAAGTTTTATTTACATATCAATAAAGAGGTTCCTCTGTTGTTTCCATAATATCTGTAGTAGGTATTTGATCAATATCAATAATACTATGCATGCTGGGTGTGTAGTCTATATTTTTATGTATGGTGGTATATTCGATATCTATGGGTGTGTATAAATAGTCTACGGTATGTGTAGTTGTCGGTATTTCAGCAGTGGTTATATTTTGGGGTACGTTATTAATAAAACCAAATAACAACACAAAAAACATAATACAAATTATCATCGTATATATTATACATATATACAATACAACGTTGTTTTGAAATATATTTTTCTTAGGTGTGTGCATATTGTAAATAATGTGTAAAATATACATTTAAACACTATCTACAGTAACTGTATATATATTTATTTAATATATATATTAATTTTTTTTGCAGATGAATCAAGTTTTGCACATGCTTGAGGATTTAACAATAAACCATACACATGTACACACAAACACGCAAAGTAACTCGTATACAGTAAAACAAATATATGATTTAGACGCAGAACGAAAAATGTTATTAATAGAGTCAGTTTTCTGTACAATAGTAGATACAACATATCAATACGTTCAGTTGATATCGCAAACTCCAGAAATCTTACAAATCGCGTATATTGAAAGTACGACTAATAATGATATTGTTTGCAAACAACATTTCTATGCGTTTAATATAGAAAACTTGAAACCAATACAATTGGCAGACTTGGATAATTTTAATATTTTTAACACGTTATATAATTTATATAATACTATATATAAAGCTAATTATATTCTCCACACCATACAGTTATCGGATTTTTGGATAACCGAATATAAAATATATTTTTGCAATATATTTAATATTGTTCCAATAACGCAACATACTACCCTAACGTACTATAAGTTACAATATATTAATGAAACTATATTGGAAATAATACTTATAAAATATGTACCATTAATATATTATATAGATCAACTAATAAATAATATTGCACACAGAACACACGATATTTGTGCTCAATCAGATATAGAATTAGATGCTGGTATATTTTTCAACATATATCCCACACATTTACCACAAACAATTAACCGTCAAATAATATCTGTTTTGAGTAGATTAATTACAGAAAATTAAAAAATATAAATATATTTTCAGATACTTTTTTTTTTCAGGTACCTCATATAATGGACGTCTTTTGGAATCGTTTTCGCCATCTACAGATAGACGAAATATTATTATATAGTGACAATTATATTGATTTATATAACGAAATACCAGCTAGGCAGATAATATATAACACAGTACATAATAACAGCGAATTGTATTATGATCTGTTACTGTATATAAGTAATATAAAAGACACTAGTTCTATATTTTTAAAACAATGTGCATTTTTTTCAGATTGTATATTTGGACTTGATGTTATATTTCCACAAAACCACAAATACGTGTTACATTTTTTACACATCATACATAAAATTAACACCGTTTGTGCACTATTGCGACCAACTCGTAAAGTAAAATTAAATGAATATAACATACAATTGAATTTATTTATCGATCATCTTGTAAAGTGTTATTGTTTATTGTTTGATGTTACGTGTGGTGTAAATGAAAACGTTATAAACTACACACCACTAGCAAACATTTTGCAACTGTGTAGAATTGTTTATACTGATTTAATAAACAAAGGGCATAATGTTAATTTACTTAATATCTGGTTATATAGACATGCAAATTATATTAAAAAAAGGTTAAATATAACGTCACATATGTTAAAAAATGCAAACCTTATAGTTTATCGCGAAGTTATAGCCAAAATGGAAACCGTTTATCCAACGCCAACAACCAATCACAAGTTTTTTAAATTAACATTCATACCAGAATCGGACTTACACACTGTAAATAAACAAATATTAAAACAGTTTTCCAACTATAAAAAATCTCACCCCACGAAGAGCAAACAAATATTCCACTGTTTATATAATTTTTATAAAACAAATGAAACAATCATGACCTATATGAGTAACTGTAGTAATCTTTTATTGTTGGAAAAAGAAATATAACATATATTTATTTTATTTATTATAGGTATCCAAATGGCATCTGATGGACCAATTGAACCAAGTACATCTAACAAAATAACACGTAATGTTTCGGAAATATGCAAACCAAAATATGAGCACGAATATTACGCAAAGGGAATATTACGTTTTATTATTGGGTTTAACGGATTTGATTTAAAATATATAATAACCGATTCTCAAATGTACCCACTCGGTGAACAGCCAATCTATATCCCGGATACCAAACAGTCTTTTCCGGATATTTATATATTTCAACACGAATCTCCACCAAATTTTTTTATTGCGAATCATTTTCTTATAATATACAATTTGAATTTATATTTTGTTAGTAAATATAGTATATTACGAGGAATAACAAATAAGGATTACATGTGCAGAAGCATAGACAATGTGTCCCTGATGGCCACGTTGATTCATCATTTTGAAAAAACAAATTATGACCAATTATTATATGTGCCATTTAAAATAAAACCATGTCTTGAACAAAGATATCCGAATAAACCGACCAAATTATATTTAGTAAATACACTTGTACAGATACTATATCCGTTCTTTGACAGTGTAATTGTACCCAATTTCTCCAATGGGTGTAAATGTATAAATAATTTACAATCGCAATTTAACACATTACAAGAAATGTTATGGGGCCCAGATGCCGATTCGATATCAGATCAGTTGATTCATAATTTGTTAAATAATTATTTACGAAGTTATATGGCAGATTGTAATGCATGGACAAAGTGTTCAAAAATACAATGGATTATAAAAATATTATACAATATCAGTGAAAACAAAATCATTATCAACACTGCATACATTGACGAGATAAAAACGTTCAAATCAATATGTTTAAGCGAATTAGATGACTGTGATTATATACTCGATCCATCTTGTGTCGATATATTAGTAGATATTGTAGGGGACACTCAAATGATTAAAATCAAGAATAGCGTTGTAGACGTTGTAGATTTTTCTAGTACACAACCTGACAATACCAATCAATATATAGGTATTAATGATTACATTACGTCAAATAACTCCTCAGAAATTTCTGGTATTCAACACTATTTAGATGGCAGCATTAACCAAAATATAATTCCAGAAATATTGGCAACTCCTTATGACGCGGGACGAGATGACATATACGAAACGGCAAGTGTGCGACTTGAAATAAATAAAAAACTACCTATGTGGAAAACCGATAATGGTGTAAATACATCGTCAAGTAAAATCTATCGTATCGTTAAATCTAATCCACCTGATTTGACTATCGAGAACACATTCAAATATATCTTTAATCATTATCATTTCCATATAGACGATCCATCGTGCACAAAACACCACGGTAAATTAATAAAAAAGGATCAGTTAAACACAGTATTATCTAATAATCGTTTTTGGCATGTATATTATAAAACAGATGACATGTGTTGTCCGCCTAAAGCAGAAATAGAAATCTCAGACTTTATGGACAGTTACGACGACCCGTGCGGTATTTCAATGTTACACTACAAAACGAGTATAGAAACAAAACGCACCACGAGCAGGGGACACGATATACAATACAAATACCCGGTATTTAAATCGATGTATTGGTTACTGATGTATATTCAAACATACTATATATCGATGGTTCCATATCAACCGATCAAATCTGGTGTTGTTACGATTATCAGACAAAGACTGTTTATAGACTATTCTATAATTATCATCAAACTAACAAAACTATATTTTGATGTTTTAATATTAAAAAAATATATAACAGTACACGGTGATATTATTTATAAACATGAACATTTTAAAGATTTAGTGACCGAGATTACGAATACGATGGAATCTCATAAAAATCAAATAACGCATTACATATATAAACATATGATTGAACTTATAAATCTAACACTCCAAAATGTTGATGTTATATTGGCACGAATATTTTTAGACAAAAGCCCACGAGATACATCAGACAACAACAACGACATAGATAGAAATGTATTTATGTTAATATCGTCATTAATTAATCACTTTTATAACCTAATGTGTAACGGTGCACATGTTCGTGATAAAATAGAAGAGCGTTTATCAGATCATACAAAACTAACCAATCACATTTTTTTTTCGTGTTATACCAACGAGCAAATAGATTTTATCACAACAGTGCTTAAGTTGACGGCGCCTTTCACAGTTAATAATGTGGCCATTTGCAAATTACCGTTTTTTGATTCAGATGAATGTCACAAATTAAGAAAGTTTATATATGACAATAACAAAGCTTTTATGAAACTTATAAAGAAAGGAAAGCCCGGTTGGCTTGCCATCTACGATAAAGTAAATACGTCATCTAACTTTATTCCAGTGTATAAAAACTCGTTACTATTGTCGGGCTATTCAATATATACATAGTTTTTTATCCAGTATAGAATGTATTGTCGTAATGTATATAGTTTGATAAAATAATTAACCGTACGCCTGTACACAGTTTACCCAAATATACCATTTATAAACGTGTTATTTTTCCTGATTGTTGATAATTTGATATTTCATACAACCAATATTGTATTGAACTTATATACTTTTTTTATTTATAGGTTATGGCAACTCTTAATCAAGTCATACTTTCTGATGTCACTGATGGACTATTAATGTCATCGATAGCATCCTCAGACACATACCACATGTTTAAATCAATTATGTTATTAATAACACCACAAATTGATCTCGACGTTGACAAACTAGAACTACAACAACAAATATGGGGCACAGACGCAGACAAAATATCAGATTTAATGATACATTTTTTATCTTTAAACGGATTGCAATATTACAATCATATTTTACATTCTTTATTTGCACCCGAAATAGCAAATGTTGTGCCCGTCTATACAATTACCAAACAACCACTTATCGGTGTTGTCTATAGCCACACATCTAAATCGGAAAATATCAAGTACAATACCAAAATATTCACGGTATATAATGAAAGCAAACCGGACGTAAGACATACCCATTTTTTTAATTATGAATCGCATTTGTGTAAATCGTGCAGTATATACAAGCAGTGTAATTATACGCAGATATCATTTGACGATAGTTATAGGCACGTATATTCTCAAACGATGTCACTGGATGGCGTTTGGGACATATTGTATGCAGATCCGACTGCGTGCGATCATATAAATTTATATAATTTTAAATATAGTGGAAACCGGCGACAAAACTTAAAAATAAATAAATCAATGATACACGAGAACATAAAACCTCGTTTAAACATGGAACGCGTATGCGCATTGTATACACATATGTGCAATAATTTTAGTATGATGCATATTACCCCCGATACCATTCATAATATATGCGACGGTAATGAGTGTAGACTGGTGGAACACACGTGTAGCGTTTTGGACGCTAAAAAAGATATTGTAAGTGAACATTTACAAGATGAATTTAACATGTGTGTTAGAAATATGTTATATATTCAAACATACTGCTTACTCATGATTCCATTTCATTCCATACGTACGGGCTGTATAACAGAAGCTAGAAAAACAACAACAGTCCAATATATAAAAAAATTACTTATTGTCTTGGATCATTTTTGTCACCTTATAGAAAAGCCACGAGAAGAAAGTCCGTTTAAACAAAAATTTGCAACTGAAAAAAACAAATGGGCCGACAATCCACACAATTTAATGTATATTTCTTTTTACCATCTACGAAAAGTACAGATCAAAGTTCTTGATTTTCTACAAAATGAATTACAACGTCATCACTTCTCATTTAAACCAAAACAACCAAATACTTATACTTTATGCAATATGTTAGTTTATCATATTTTATCACTTTTTACCCATTTGGCCAAAGACACAAACGTTATGTATGATGTGTTAACTATATTAGAAAAGCCCGAAGTTGAAGATATTCTAATCAAAAGTAGCATATTCGTTACAGAAAGGTTGTACATAAAACAGCTTATGTCGTGGGAACACAACTCCCCCAATCAAATAAAGGTAGAAAAAATAGATGCATTTATTGATAGTACGTACACCGATAAATCTATGGCAATATTTAAGGATGCAACTATTATATGCGACGATAAACCAGTTAACACAATTTCACAAATTTTTTTACAGAACAGGCACGAACAAAATCCTTTTTTGGTGGATGGATATATAATATCGTGTTAATTATAATACACTCCAAGAAACGGATTTATATATAATATTTTTGTGACGTTATATAATCCAAAATCAACAATCTTTTTTAAGTTTCCCTTATATTTTATATGATTCCGTGGTTGGATAAACTTAAGCGATTTTGTTAATCTTACACCAACACTTTCATTTTTAGTCATGTCCCTGTATGTACATACCGTATTATTGGTTCCGTTGTGTAAATATTTACTTACATATTCGGGTTTACATTTATATTCACAATTTGTTGTAGGACTACATGTTTTAGTATTTATGTACAGTTGTAACCAGTTCATGTCATATTGATATCGTGTTAACCACCCAAAATTTTTTTTATACTTCGAAAATGAATCGCGCAAAACCCACGGTGTATAAATAGGGCTACCTGTAGTAATGGATTTTGATTTAGTTTGTTTAATGTTAATTAACCAGTCTGTGATATATGCTGCAATATATAATGGTTGTGCGATTGTGTCATTAACAATCCCTGATAAGTAAAACTTAGTTTTTAAGTATCTTGACAATTTATATTTTTCATCAATAATTACGCCATAGTTACAACTACATGTATTAGGTATATTTTGCAAATGCCAGCTTCTATCGATATACGATTCTGGTGTTTGAATAGCATTACACGTTGTACATATATCTGTGACAATTGCACCAGGACCACACGTTTCACAACATTTTATTATTGGTATTTTATTGTTTTGTATTATTTTATATGTGCTGTATTTTATACCATCATATTCGCAATTGATAATTGTATCTAATTTTGCTCTGTTGTCAAATTCTTTTTGAAGTTGTTCACTGTAATAAATAACACTTAAAGACATTTTTATGTTTAGACACAAATATACAATAAAAAACAATCGAGTTTCCATTTCGTCAGTTATTTTATATAATTTAAATATGTATTTTCTTTAAATACTGAAATATTCTTTTTATTTGTTTAGTTTTCAGGAAATAATGAACACATATAATGACGTATTTTACCTTGAGTCTGATGTAGATTTTAGTTTATTTGAGAATACGAACAATTCAAATAATCGTCAAATTATGAAACATTTTGATCAATTTGGAAACTTGTTACATTTTGATGAACTGCAAAAGTTAAATGTATGTTATATTGGAAATTTCATATATTATATAGAAAATATAAATCTTAATTATGATATACAACACCAGAACAAACCACAGCACGTTATAAATGAAACACTTAACAACCACGGATTAAGATGTAATTTAAACGATACGTTAGTTTATATAAAAGACAATACATTAGTATTTATTATAAACCAGTTCATGACTACAACATTTTGCAATAAAATTTTACGGGTTGATTTGCCAGAAAATGAAAATATAGATGATTTGACAATTTATGTAACAAAATGTGTAGATTTAAAATGGTTAGAAGAATTAGCAGACGATCGTGATCAATATATTATATATAAAAATATGGCCAATATTAACCATAATACTGGTGTGGACACAATATTACCTAACATATTATTAGAAACCAATAATATAATAGATGACGATTTACGATCTTATTATACCTCGCATATAAACAACGAACACAATATTACTAACTCTGAACATTTTAAATATATATTCGATGATATTTATCACTATAACGGTTAAATATTGCATTTCGGTTTTTTTCAGATACGAAAATGGTTGTGGAGAAATATCCATGTAATACTATAGAACACATGGTTTATTGTTGTCCATGTTTTGAAAACGTAAAGATAAGTAAACGTGACTGGTTTCATTTAAAAAGAAAACTATCTAAAAAAACATTACCGTTTTTACAATTTTTATTATATATTTCCAATTTAACTATATCACGATCTGTTCAAAATCCAACTCGCCAACTCAATGATGCAAATGATATTGAAAGTAATACTATCGATGATGTTGATAATCTAATTAAGATTGGCATAGATAGTATGAATACACTATCAAAAATATATTATGTTTATAATAATATTTATTATAAACATAGAACCAAACGTATATTTAGGTATAAAAAAACTATAATAACGAGAGGACATGTAACAGGTTTAAGTAAAACCATATGTAAACCTAATATATTACCAACGCGATATTATGTTTATAATAATACTTATTATACCAACCGTATATTTAGGTATAAAAAAAGTTTAATGGCGCGTAAAAATGTAACCAGTTTATATAAAACCATATATCAAATAGTAAATTCATATCTCTAGCATAACACTTGCGTTATTGATATACCATTCATTTGTATAATAAAATATTGTCTGTTTCTTGTATACAAATATAATAAGTTTACGTCCCTTTGTATATCTTATTTAATGTTTTAAAGATTATTCAATCATTGTAATACGTTAAGTTAAACTGCCTGCATCTTCCCGCCGCTGATCGCGTGCTGTGCGACGGTGGTTGTCATCAAAACCAACAAGAAAAAAAAGAATACGAAGGCAACGGCGCCAAGATCTCCAGACTAAACGTGCAGTGGAACCCCCAACTTCAACACATTACGAGAACAAACTGTAAATCGCCAACAGCGTGTTTTGTTTTTGCCCATGTTTTAAATGCCTTTGCTCGCAATGCCGTACCTGTCTCGATCTAATAAAATGTAAAGAAATCTCCAATTTTCTCCCTCGTCTTTTGTCACCATCCAAGCAGAAGTTTATTTGCACGTATTCAAGAGGTCGAGACCCGGGGTTTCTGTTTATGTGGTTTCTTTTGTTTACAGTAAATGCAAAATTAAACGCGCCGCGCCTGTGCAGAGGCGCGGCGCGTTTAAAACTAGGATCTTAATTCTCTTGGGAGAGGCATCTTTCGTCTGCGCTATTCATAGGGGTCTTTGCTTCAAATCCACCAGGCATTGTGACTAAAGAACGCGCCCAGGATCGGTGTCTGCGCCTCATTGTTAGAATGATTTCTGTAAACTGTATCCACAACACATTACGCACTCTCTTTAAGCTTGACCCTGTCAATTGTACACTTAGAGGATTAGAGGCCCCGGTGTTCCTCTCGGATTAGCGTAATCCCGGGCATTGTCGTGTAACCACATCACGGGGCCCGGGGGATAAGGGGGGGGTTCTCTATCTGTGCTGGGATTGCGGAGGAGAATCTGAGCTGCGTGAAACACAGTTCACCGCCAAACACGTTTGGGTGGGTCTTCCGTGCAGGGGCCCCAGACCGCTGACTCCACGATGGCGTCTCCGATGCTAACCCGTATATTGTTTAAAATGTCTGCGAGCCTTGAGCCGCTAAGAACAGCAACACCCGTTGATAACCCGCGCCCCCATTATAGCCTTAGCGTAATTGGCCCCTCGGCCTGCTCGGTCGAGCCGGTTTTGGGCGTGTTAAGGACACCTTTGTTATAAACTTACAGCGCGCATTAAGTTGCGGATCGCACGCTCCCCTCGCCCCCATTATAGCCTTAGAGTAATTGCCTACCCCGTCTGACCTGGACGCGCGGGTTTTGGGCGTGTTAAAAACATCTTTGTTAGCAACTGTCAGCACGCATTAAGACGGAGACCACACGTTGATAGAATGGAACAACTAAAAAAACAAAACGAGTTGCCACAATACTGTCAAGATCATTACAAACCAACATTGACCTTTTAGTTTGCACACGTTTCTCACCGCGCCCTGTTGAGGTCAGAGAAAGGCAAGTGCTTTGAAATCTTCTTTAGTACAGGAGAGTGGTCATTTTAAATCCACGCCGCATCATTTTGACAATATAGACGCAAACAAACTAAACCCAACACCCGAGAGACAGTAATAATTGTTT
This sequence comes from Pseudotriton ruber, assembly GCA_035583255.1. NCBI lineage: Eukaryota > Metazoa > Chordata > Amphibia > Caudata > Plethodontidae > Pseudotriton > Pseudotriton ruber. The sequence goes on along the minus strand of JAWWEI010543014.1, from coordinate 1,981 downwards.
CAAAAACATATGTTTTTATATAATATATACCAAGCAGTGGGAAACAAGCATATATTGTACCATTTAAACAGCCCGTCTATGATTAACCAGTATTGCAAAACACTATGGCCAAACCTATCGAGGTGGAGCGCGAACAAGCACGCACATGCCTGCGTTTTTCAAATATCAATAATTACAGTACGCTACGTTCTCGCACGCAAAAGAAACACCTGGCTGTTTAATCAAATAACGTGAGACTGAAAAGAAACAGAGTTTAAAAAAACGTTGCTACAAACACGCCCTGAGACACCATTACGTAAAAAATGATATATATGCTGTCAAACTATACCCATAGGGGCGAGTGTGTGTTGTTGCCAAATATGAATAAACTTACCCTTTATCACGCAAAGGACGCGGCTTCTTTTGCCAACAGTGAAATAGCCCGAGGTTTTAATTCCTGGCTTCAGTTCATACAAGCGTGTGTAAAAAAAACATATACCAGAGTTTGTTCCCGAAACACTGTAGCTAGGATACGCCCTTCAAAATTTAGCGTGGGCTATCATTTTGCGAAATATAAACAAATAAGATGTTGTAATGGAAAAAAAGCGCACCTGGCACTTATATTTCACATGTCAGCTGAGGCTGTGGGGTTGCTGGGCGGGTAGAAGTTTGTGCTGCACTATTTGTTTCCTTTTAAATCGGACCCTGTTGCGAGTGTTGGGAAGGCGGTGAGCTTGGTCTGGATGACGGAGTCGGAGATGGCAAAGTTTAGCGAGGGCTGTTCTTTTGCAAAAATATGAACAAATAAGATTTTTGTCATTGAAAAGACGCACCTGGCAGTCATATTACACAAACGTCTAGCCAGTCCCCACCCTTTCCCTGTTATAACACATTTCTAATACATTAACATACATAAATATAGTTTTGGCTAATATAATGCCTTTACTTGTTAACTGCAAATAAGTCTGTGTATAACTTTTGCTATTTGTCCATAAATTATCCACAAACAACACATGATCGCTGAAATATTATAGCGATAAAACACAAATTAAGGCCTTGAACTTAGGTTCCAATTTATACATCAGAAGCATATGAATAACAGAACAAGGTGTGTAAAAAACAATTTTTAAGACAATTTACAGCACTCTCCTAATCACTAGTCTTTAATGCAGACTCATATTAATCGGGAAACGAAGATTTTTTAAAATAAGCCAATATATTTAGAAACGAGGAGTGTTGAATATATACCAACACGTGTCTGGAAACGAGGAGTTTCCAATGCAGACTAATATGAGTATGGAAACGAAGATTTTTGAAGGCATTTCTCGAATCGAGGAGTGTGGAATTCAGACTCATATCAGTCCGGAAAAGACGATTTTTGAACGCAGGTCTGGAAACTAGGACTATCGAATACACACTAATATGAATGCGGAAACAAGGATTTTTGATTCAGACCCCATATGTGTCTAAAGTGTCTGGAAACAACAAATATCCATTTCACACTCATATAAGTCCGACAACGAAGATTTTTGAACGCAGGTCTAGAAACGAGGATGGACTTAAGATTGATATGAGTCCGGAAACGAAGATTGTTGAATAAGAGCACATATGTGTTTAAAAAGGAGGAGTGTCGAATGCGGATTCATATGAATCTGGAAACGAAGCTTTTTGAATGCAGGTCTGGAAACGAAGAGTGTCGAATGCGGACTCATATGAATCAGGAAACGAAGATTGTTGAATGGGGTGTCGAATGCAGATTGATATGAGTCCGGAAACGGAGATTGTTGAACGTGGGTCTGGAAACGAGGAGTGTCGAATGCGGACGCACACGTGTCAGGAAACGAGAAGTGTTGAATGCAGACTCATATGAGTCCGGAAACGAGGAGTGTCGAATGCAGATTGATATGAGTCCGGAAACGAAGATTGTTGAACGTGGGTCTGGAAACGAGGAGTGTCGAATGCGGACGCACACGTGTCAGGAAACGAGGAGTGTCGAATGCAG
>JAWWEI010531921.1:0-14666 GCA_035583255.1 Pseudotriton ruber | reverse complement strand
CTAGTGGGCGGGCTCTTCCCAACTCCGACTCGACGGAGGAGATGGGGGTGGCGCCTCGCTCTCTCAGTAATGTCAGTGTGTCGTTAGGCAAATAGAGGGAAGAGATGGGGGTGGCGCCTCACGCACTCACCAATGATAGTACGGCGTTGGTAACAGAGGGAGGATTCTGGCAACGGGAGTCCACAGGGAAGGATGGCTCGCTAAATCCAGCGAGACTTCGAAGAAGGCCTCAGTCCAAAGTTTCTCCTTTGGGAGACGAAGAGGCAGCGTCCTCTCCACAAGAGAACGAAGCGATAAGCGGCAGTTTTACTCACGCGGGCAACATCGTAGGGAAAAGGTGCGCTCGAGCAGTGATCAGCACGAGCGTTCCAAAAATAAAGAAAGACGAAAGACTGCATGTAAGTGTGTTACTTAGTGTGACTTGAGTATGAGAAGTTCTGAAGGTATAAGTATTGGTATAATCTAGTCCTGGTTTGTGACAATAAGTTAGTATAATCTATTGTAGTGTAAGTATTGGTGTAGTAATTATCAGTGTAAATAACTAGTCCTACAATGGTGTAAATAACTAGTCCTACAATGGACATGATGTTTATGTATAAGTTAGTGTAATCTAGTCCTGGTTTGTGACACTTTCTCCCCCTTCAGGTACCCCTCCCCCTTTTAATGACCAATCTGTTAAGATTGAATCAGGAATTTCGGAAGGGGATAACCAACAGTTTTCAGATGAAGGGGTACCCAGCCTAGTAATAAGGTACTCAGATCCTAGTGTTGTTTTTCTTTCTTTAAGTATTTTTTCAATCGGTATAGGATCTAATTGTGGTTCAATGGAAAATCTATTTGGTGTTACCCGAGTGGGGTTTCTAGCTGGTTTAATTAGACTGACGTGGAAGACTGGGAATATCTTCCAAGAGGGAGGTAAATCTAATTTGACGTTTAGGTCCGAAATTACCTGAGAAATTCTATAGGGGCCTACAAACCTAGGTTTAAGTTTAGGGGAAAAATTCTTAAATCGGATGTTTTTTGTAGAAAGCCATACAAAGTCCCCTACGTGATATTGAGGAGCTGGAGATCTTTTAGTATTAGCTTTTTTCTGCATAGACTCTTTGGAGGCGAGTAAACATTTATTAGCTAAATTATATATTTGTTGAACCTTTAAGATTTGATCTTCAACTGCGGGTAATTTTAAGGTATTAGTTAATTGTTTAGAAAATGAGGGTAACATCCTGGGTGAATAACCGTAAGCACAAAGGAAGGGTGACATACCAATTGCAGAATGGAGATGATTGTTAAAAGCGAATTCAGCCATGGGGAGTAAATGTACCCAGTTTTTTTGTGAGGAAGAGATATAACAACGCAAATATTGCTGAAGGGTTTGATTAGTACGTTCAGTCTGTCCATCTGTTTGGGGATGGAAAGCTGTAGATAAGGCTAAAGTAACTCCCCAGGTTTCAAGCAATTCTTTCCAAAAGTTAGAGGTGAATTGGGGACCTCTATCAGAAATAATTTTAGAGGGTAAGCCATGGAGTTTATAGATATGATCCAAGAAAAGTTGAGTTAATTCTTTAGAAGTAGGGAGTTTAGGGAGAGCAATAAAATGAGACATCTTGGAGAATAGATCGACCACCACCCAGATAGTGGTTTTACCCATGCTTTTGGGGAGATCGGTAATAAAGTCCATGGCTATCACAGTCCAAGGGGTAGGGGGTACGGAAATTGGTTTTAATAGTCCTTTTGGTAGGGAGTGAGATGTTTTAGAGCGAGAACAAGTAGTACAGGAGTCTACATAAGCTTTTGTTTCAGAAATCCAAGAAGGCCACCAGAAATTTTTCTCCAGGAGGTCTTTGGTTTTAATATAACCAGGATGACCAGCTGGTAAGGAGTCATGACACCAACGTAGAATTAGATTTCGGATAACTTTAGGTACCACTATTTTTCCTTCAAAATAGGATAAACCTGTTTGATCTGTGAAAATCTCAGGATAGTCTTTAAGAAGATTAAGTAACTCTTCTTCGTCTAATTTAAGGTTGAGATCAGCCACACCTTCAAATTCCAAAGTACATAATTGATCGAAGACCTTAGGATTGAACATTGGTTGTGGTTTAAGATTAATTTGATCTAATTCGGGATTACCCAGGCGTGAAAGAATATCCGCCTTGGAATTAGTAATTCCAGGCCGGAAAGAAATGTGAAAGTTAAACCGACTAAAGAATTGGCTCCAACGAGCATGACGGGCACTACGACATTGAATATTTTTTAAGTAAACTAAATTTTTGTGATCAGTTAGAATTTCAATGGGAAATAATGTACCTTCCAAGTAATGACGCCAATGACTTAAGGATTCTTTTATTGCTAATAATTCTTTCTCTAAAATTGAATAATTATATTCAGCTGGTAATAGTCTCTTAGAAAAGTACGCTATTGGATGGAGGGTACCAACGGAATCTCGTTGTGACAACACAGCTCCTAAAGCCCAGCTAGAAGCATCAGTTTCAAGTAAATACGGTCTGTCCTGGCGTTGGGAACTACAAATACCGCCATTGTTGTAGTCACTTTCTGACTGGCTGCCTCTCTGTCCAACTTACAAAAACGCCTTCTGGGCGCGAAGCGCGCGCGAAGCCGCGCAAAGCCGCAGATACGGCAGATAGGGTCAGAGAGGGCCAGTGAGGCAAGTCCCTATTGTTGTTGCTATTTGCTGACTTTTATTGGATTTTATAAAGAGTGGGAGTGGGGGGTCGGGGGGTATTATTTTTGCTTTGCTTTTGTATCCTGACGATCAGGAATTGCCGCAAATAACTGTTGGTTTCGGATATTTTGGTTACTCTATTTTATCCCATTTGCATGAGGTTGAATATTTTCAGTTTTATACAAATGTGAGTAGACTTACTTATCAGCAGCCGAAATTTGATGTAAATGCCACCCAAAGGCAAACCAGAAGTTTTACCTAATAGGAAAATTGGAGAATTCTTTGTAAAGAAGGTAGACAAACTTAAGAGCATGAGTGCTGTTGAAACGGACATGATATCTGACCAGGTGATTTTAGAATTGGGGGCAGTGTCATCTCATGCTGAATTGGAGCTTCTGGAGAAAGCAGCGAAAGCTGCTGCTGCAGAACGTAAGAGGGTAGGTGGAGGCAAGCAACCTTTTTTGGTTGAATGTCAGGTTATCCGTAATCCTACGCAAACTGGATTAAATCTGCCCACTCCCGGCCCGGTAGTACCCCCAGAAGATGACGTATTTAAAGAGCTGGGGAACACCCCTGAAATCTTTAAGTCCCTTCCATGTAACTCTCCATCCATTTCTAGTGGCAAAAGCACACTAACAGGGACTAAGGACAATTCTGTAGTCCATCCGCAAGACCCTTCAATTAATATCCTATCTCCACCAATTACTATCTTGGACACAGCAGAAAATATGGGGCTGCCTGACTCCCCGGGTTTGATACCGCAAATTTCTTCAAAAAAGAAGAGAAAGAGAAAGATTGGTAGCCCTTCAGGGTTAGCAGAAGGGCTGGCTCAGAAAAAAATTAAGGTGGCCAAAAGGCTTTTGTTGGGGAGGGAAAAAAAGAAACTTATGGCTGTAAATCCAATTTCACCATCTGCTTCCCAACCGGTCCTGGAGGTAATTAATAAATTACAGGACACCGTTTTGGATCTAGCAAAAAAGTCAAATATAAATCAGAACTCGTTAGGGCTATTAATGGAACAGTTTATCCATATTGATAAAGTTATTTCGAGTCTGGTAGCGACCATTACCACCTTTATTCAACTAGATCTACATGAAAGAAAACTTGAGGTTGGTCGACAACGGCAATTGGAGCTGATTAGTGTCCCTTCCTCATTACCCAATCCACTACCCTTAGATCTACCGCGGGAGTCTCGTATCCCCCCACAAGAGGTTTATGTTAAAAACATCCCCAATGCAGATATAGGGGAAACACCGCCAATTTATATCCCAACGGCCCCCATAATCCTGAGTTCTCCTCAATTAGGCCAACCTAATCCCTTGGAGGATTCTCTCCCACAAAAAAAAAAAAGTTGCACGCCAAATAACACGTCAAAAAATTGAGATTGCCCAGGGAGCAGAAAATAGGGTAGTCATTTTGGGTGGTATTGCCCCAAAGAATGCTAACCATTGGGAATCAGCCAACCATCTCAAAATGAAGAGCCTAAGAATTTTTTGGAACAATCTAGGGATTCCTAATATAATTCCCGATGACATCAGGGAGGTAGTGCGTACTGGAACGGTGGGTAAAAACCCAAGGGGTATAAGGGGCGATTGTTTAGTGGTGTTTTTTAATAATGAAAGGGCCTGTAAAGCTATCCTGAATATGATGGAATTTGGTAATAGGAGACGATGGCCATTTTCAATTCACTCTCGAAACGATTTTTATACAGGTCCAGCAACATACACCCCTTCAAATTTCCAAAGCTATAACCCTGTAGCAAACCAGTTGCAAGGTTTGAGTGGAATGAAATCAGTAAGGGAGGGAGGATATGAGTTTAATTGGGCACCTGAAAGATATATTCCACAGGCCCCTGTCCCATCAGTTCCCCACCCCAATTTCCATCAATTCAGGGACGCTACTGCCCCAACTTTTAATTTTCCTGGGAGGCACCGTGTCCACAGAAATGTAAATAGTCTGAATGACATTGCATACAGTACGTGGAACGATGATCCATGCAATAATGAAAGCTTGCCCCTTTATCAAACACCAAGATACCTAATCACAATGAACGATATTGATTGACTATACACTCTTAGATCTTCTTGTTTGGCTAACATGATAAGATTATCAGAGCAGATAAAATTTCCTCCTCTACTTAAGGGCAATCACATTAGATTGGAGAAGGCCTATTGTAATTCTGGCCAGGATTGGGGAATTCACAAAAGAAACGTAAAAAGCAGTTTAAATTCGGATGACCAGTTAACAAATGGATCAGGCCCTACCTATATTCGATCCATAGTGGAGGAAAATGGGTCCCTGATCAATAACTGTGCTATTGGGGTGGGGGCGAACGATGAGGATTCATTGACCGCTTTAAGGTTCCAACGAACAACTGGAAGGTGCCAGCCTGGTCAGGAATGTATTAAACTTATTTCGTGGAATATAAGGGGATGGCACAATATTGATAAGAAGCCTAAAATAGATAAGTTAATTGAGGACTGTGATTCACCTTTAATCGTTTGTTTACAGGAAACGTGGCTTAGGATCCCCCCAAACTGTGAAGGATACAGGGCTTTTGATATTCCAGCCCTCCCCTCTACCAAGGGGAGAGCAAATGGAGGCCTGGCCACGCTGATCAAAACTGACTTCAAGGGTGCTGTGACTTTAATACCGTGTCCCATAAAAAATACTCTAGTGCTTCTTATCTATGGAGGGGGTTTGAAGCCTACTTTGTTGATCAATATGTACTGTCGCCCCTGGTTATCTGCGGAGAAACAGGTATTGAGTACTTTTAGTGACTGGCTCCTATACTGGGATCCATCGCCGACTGTGATATTAAAGGAGAGGGTGGCCATTTTAATGGCTGGAGATTTCAATGCACTGTTATCTGAGGCTTTAGTGAATAATGTAGATGAACTATTAGATGAAAGTTTGAATATTACTAGAGCAAAGGGTTTCAAGGGAAGGTCCGATAAACAGGGCATCCAACTGGCAAACCTCCAATTGAAAAATAATCTGAGAATAATAAATGGTAGGGCGCCCTCAGACTCGCCAGCCAAACCAACCACTAGGACTACAGGAAGGTCGATTGGTAGTATAATTGATTTCTGCCTACTTGATGTCTTTTCATGGGGGATCTTGGAGGATTTGTGCATCATTGAGACAGATAATAGCGATCATCAGTGCTTGGTCTTGTCCATAAGAACCGTTTCCTCAGGGATGTCTGGTACCTCAGAGACAGTCGTCTCAAATGCAAACATATTGGAAATGGGTGTAGGCAGAAAAAAGATCAAATGGTCAGAAAGATGTAAATTGAAGGCAAAAACTGCAATTGAGGCGCTGGTAATGAACACAGTTGTGTGGGATGAAATTAATAATGCTCCAACTGCAGACAATACTGAGATATACAGCGGTTTTTTGGGGGAACTTTCGGCCATGTTATTGGTAAAAACTAACTCTGTTATTAAAAAGGTTGACAACTCTAGAAGTAAATCATGGTTTGATAATAACTGTAAACAAGCCTTAAAAACCTTAAAGGAGGCCGTTAGATCAAAAGATAAGAAAGCAATACATGAAGCTAGAGTGGTATATAAGCAGGTACAGGCAAAGGCGCAATGGGATAAGGACAGTGAATTCTGGGTTGATCTTTTGGACTGTGCAGAAGCCAAAATGGCCCGTCATTTCTGGTTGCTAATTAACTCAAAACTAAGAGGGTCGGTAGCTACGAGGATTGACAACCCGAGTATACTACCATCGGAATGGTCAAGCCACTTTGCTAATCTTTATGGCTCCCTGGCTATCCAGCTAGTGACTGATCCCTTAGTCTCATTCGGTCCTATTAATGTCTTGGTCACTGCAAAGGATATTGAAAGAGCCCTAAATAAGTTAGCGGCTGGTAAAGCGGCCGGAGTGGACCTATTTCCTCCAGAGGTATTTTTATTTCGAAAAGACTTCTGGATTCCTTTCCTGTTGGGATATTTTAGAGCAATTCTTAAAACAGGGGTTATCCCAGCGGTTTGGAAGGAGTCCAGAATTGTTCCCATATTTAAAAAGGGAAATAGAAACAACCCGGCCAATTATAGACCGATCTCATTATTGTGTATTTTATGTAAGATCTTCGCCCAAATTCTAGCGTTCAAGCTTTTAGACTGGATGGGTGATCAGTCTATCTTGTCAGAATTCCAATTTGGCTTTAGAGAGGGGCGGGGCACGGTCGATGCTATTTTTCTATTAGATTGTCTGATCTCCCAATACTTGGGCCGAGGTATGAAATTGTATGCAGCCTTCATGGACCTGAGGACGGCTTTTGATTCGGTGGATCGGGCCGTCCTCTGGTCCATGTTGGAAAGCAAGGGGATTGACCAGGGTCTGTTGAGGGCATTGATGGTATTCCACACGAATCTGGTGGGTGTTGTCCAGATGGGTCCGGGAAATGGACTTTCCGACACTTTTGAAATTAGAAGGGGGGTACGTCAGGGATGCCCCCTAGCCCCTCATCTCTTCAACCTATACATTGATGGTCTTGTTGGGGAGCTTACCGCTGTATCGTCGGACGTTCCTAAGCAGGCAGGGGTAAAAATCCCCCTGATCTTATACGCCGACGATGCGGTTTTATTGTCTCTGACCCCGGCGGCCCTACAGCTTCAATTGGATAGATATGCAAGCCATGTTAATAATCTACATATGTCCATTAACGTTGACAAATCAAAGATTCTTGTATTCTCCAACACTCCTATGAAGATCAAATATACTTTCAGGATAGACTCGGCACCTATGGAACAGGTAGACAATTTTAGTTATTTAGGTTGTAATTTTAATCGGAAGGGAACATGGAATGATCAGGTGGTTTTAGCAAGCGTTCGTTTTTCTCAGATTTGTGGGGTTCTGTACAAAGCTTTACGTTTACAGAGCAGAGCGATTTTAACTCAATTTTTTAATGTGTTTAAGGCTAAAGCTTGGGGGGTAGCATCTTACGGGGCTGAGGTTTGGGGAGGTGGGGCAAATTTAAGTAAAATAGGACTGGAAGAACGTGTTTTCTTAAGAAAGATTTTAGGTCTACAATACAATGCCCCTGAAGAATTGATTGCCTTAGAAACCCAACAACTCCCCCTTGTAATACGCTTAGGAATAGCCCCGGTTTTATTTGCCAGAAAATTACTTGCTAGAAATGATGATGACTTATTAAAAAAGGTGGTTCTAGAACTAGCTCGAGGGGTAAGTTGGCATTCGAAATGGATGTCATATGTATTGAAGCAACTGAAAGGTCTAGACAGGGAATTTGTAAAGGATTTAATTGTCCTTAAAGATCTTGTTACTCCCATGAACCTGAAAATAAAACTGGTAGATGGAGCGTGGGATTCTATATATGCTGCTAGTGCTACTAAGTCAACTGTAGCGAACTTTCTACCTTTTAGCTCCTCAAAATTAGCAGAAATGTACAGTGTTCCCTTAACTATCCATGAGCGTAAGTTGTTGTGTAGATTTAAACTAGATTGCCTATTTATGAGTTATAGCAAAGATAGTAAACCGAGTCATGCGATGTGTTATTGTGGAAAAGCTCATGAAAGTTTAATGCACATAATGTTCTTTTGTTCTCGTTATTTAGTTCCTAGGAGAAAGTGGCTCTTCCAATTGTGTTCCGATTTGGCATTTTCTCAAGTTCGCCCGCTGTTGTTTTATCTGAGACTTTTAAATTCTACTGTGATCATTTATTGTATTTCAAATTTTTTAAAAGCAGTTTTTAAATTGAGAAAAGGGGGGTATTAAGCATTGTGGTTCATTCTCTCTGAGATTTTTAGGATTATGTGAAATTAACTAATGTTGTTTATATTGTTTTTGTTTTTTGAATGCACCTTTGAGGTTGAACTTGCACATTAACATCATTGTTCAACTTAAATAGCTGCAATTTTTCCAACAGTTCTGTATAGCTAAAGATTTACTTCAGGATGGCTGAGTGGTGTATCTTACTTGCTAGTTTGCACATTGAGATTTGCGGAATTTGCACAGTGTTAACTTCTGACAATCTTGCTCAATTTGCACAACAATTTTGCACATTGAGGTCTGCAGAATTTGCACAGTGTTAACTTCTGACTATCTTGCTTAATTTGCACAACAACTTTGCTCAATTTGCACAATAATCTTTGTACTAGTCCTGAGTAATCAAAGAATTATACTAGGAAGGATGATCTATGTACTTTGTTTTGCTAGTCTGCATATTGAGGTTTGCGGATTTTGTATGGTGATAATTTCTGTCAATATCGTATAGCAGCGGTTCAGTACTGAACCAAGTGTTAAGCAAAATTTATCTGGTCATGAGAAGATGTTTTACTCTGGAACGCTATTTCTGTGAGAGTTGAACAAGTGCTTCGTTTATATGCATAAAATGTAATATTGTATATGAAATATATGTGATGTATGGAATAAGCTATTGCTTTGATGATCTCCATAGTAGAGATCGAATAAAGTGTATTTTGACTTTGACTTTGAGGCAAAATTAATATAATTCGGCAATACTTTCTGATTACAAATTACTTTAAAATCCATTAGAGAACTATACTCATTCATTGCCTGTAAATCGACATGATGTGATCTCTCAATCTTCATCTGTTTCCATATTAGTTTACCCATAACACAGGCATCCTGCCACTTCCCATCAAATCCCCAATCTTTGTACAATATCGTGATGACTTTATTTACTTTATTAGTAGTGTCTATCAAAATATTAGCAATGTCCTGAATAGCGAATGAGTAAGGGAGAGAGGAGTTTTTGTTAACCATATTAATGCAGAATATTAACAGTCTACATTCTCCCAACACTGCTGTGTTGAGAATACCAGTTTCACCTCTAATCCCCACTACAGGGGTAGAAATGGGTAATCCGAACAATTTTTTAAGAAGTTGTCTGTCAAGTTTTTCAAGTTTTTTATAACCTTCTAAACCCCATATTTCGCATCCGTATAAAAGCTTAGGTTGAACAATTGATTTATACAGTTTTATAATCGGTAACCAACTAGATATTGAGTAGACTTTTATCAATTTTTTTATGGCAAGAATTTTGGCTTTTAATTTTACTTCTAAAATATCAAAATGAGCATTCCATTTTCCGTCATAGTTAAAATTTAGCCCTAGATAACAATACCGATCTTCAAAATCCACCTTTGTTGAATTGAGAACAAAGTTGTACAACTTTGCTTTCCTTCTACTAAATATCACAACCTTAGTTTTTGATATATTTATCGTCAATTTATTCAATGAACAATATTCTTCAAATAACGACATCTTTTCTTGAAGGCCTGCGGGGGAAAGGTCAATAAGAACAGTATCGTCCGCATAAATTAAAGAGTCTACTGGCTGATTATTCAATTTGGGAGGGATAGCCTTTACACCTTTGGCAATAAACCCAGGCATATCTGCTGTATAGATGTTATACAGCAAAGGTGCCAAAGGACACCCTTGTTTTACTCCTTTGTTAGTGTAGATCTTGTTAGTAAGTTCCCCATTGTTTCCGAAGCGCAGTTTTACCCATGTATTGCTGTAAAATAATCTGACCATGTACAGCAATTGCGAAGGTATGCCCAACTTCTGCATTTTTAGCCAAAGGATGTTCCGACTGATCGAATCGAAGGCAGAAGTTAGGTCAAAGAAACATCCATATAGTTTTGCTCCTCTATTCAAGGTTTTCTGTATTATGGTGTTCAGAGTAAAGCAATGATGGGCGGTCCCACATCCCTTCCTAAAACCTCCCTGTGATGGCGGCAATATATCTGCTTTGTCTACCCAATTTTCCAATTGCCGCAAAAGATAGTTACAAAACAATTTACCCATACAGTCTGCCATCGCCAAAATTCTATAATTGGCGCACTGAAGTTTGCAGCCTTTTTTGAAAATTGGGACTGCAATAGCACCTGTCCACGAAGCTGGTATCATGCCGGTTTCTAATATACTATTAAATAATAGCGTCAAACAGGGTGCCCAGATTTCAGGAGAGTCTTTAGGAATTGCAATGGGTAGAACATCAGGGCCAGGCGCCCTTGAATTTTTTGATGTTTTCAATAGGTCCAATACCATTCCCTCTGTAAGACGGGGCAGAACAGTTTTGTTCTTAATATACACCATATTTCCTTCCTCCATCTCGTCAATATCATAGAGGTGTTTATGTATATATGTTTCCCATTCTACTTTAGCTATACTGAGACAAGGCAAACTTATTCCCAGCTGATCGATGTTTCTCACTAACGCCCAAAATTTAATATCATTTTTAGAATTAAGGGCGGTTTCCATCAATGTCCATTGTCTATTATTATATCCCTTACGCTTTATCCAAAAAAATCTTTTCCTTTCGGCCAGCAATTTAGCCTTAATTTCTGCTCTGCGCAGAATATTAGTATCGTATTTACACTGACGAATAAGAAAGTTACTCTTTTTCTTATAGGCGAGGCATTCATCATCAAACCAACCTTTAGGCTTATGTGTTACAGATGCTTCATACCATAAATGGGTTTTCAAATCCACACAGTAGTTCCCAAATACAATGTTTCTTTCTTCCAGGGTACAATAAATAAAATCATGTACAGACATTATTTGATCATATAGTATGATTAAGTTGCTGTCATTATAACGCTTCCTGCAAAATTGCCATCTTCTGCTGCATTGTAAATCGTAACCCAGCAACTCATCTTTTGGTCCTGTCACTTTAAAGCGACAGTCCACCACCGCATGGTCACCGTACCTTACATCATTAGTACAACAGTTTTCAATATCCTTACAAGCCCATCTGCTAATACAGAGAAAATCTATCATGGAGCGAGTTTTTCCTCTTATAAAGGTTGGTTTGTCAATCATTACACCTGGGTAGCCATTACGCAAAATTATGCAATCCCAATCTATAAGAATGTTTATGAACTCTCCTATCCAAGAGTTGTTTTTGTTTACATATCTCTTATCCCAATTTTCATCGTCCATCAAAGATTTTCTCATAGTATTAGTAGGGGTCCACAGCTGTTTTTTCATTTTAGACATGGTTTGGTTAAAATCACCTCCCATTATTATCACACAGTCCAGTTCTTTTAGTGTTTGTAAGAATTCATCAATCTTCCTATTTATACTTAGTTTTCCACTTTTAGTCAGATCGGGCTTGATATAGACATTGATAATACAAACATATTCAGTGTTTATAATTCTCTTGTCAGTACACCTACAAATAATTCCACAAAGATTAATATCCTCGGGCAATAATTGAACAATCTCCCAACTCAGGGTATTTCTTAACAAAATTAAGTTACCCCCGAGTTGTGTCCACTAGTTGATGGAGTAGCCTTTTGATATATAGTACGGTAGCCATCTACCTCAAAAAGGTTTAAATTCCAACATTCCTGTACTAACAAGATGTCGTAACGAGCCAGCCAACCTGGAAGCGAATAGGGGCCTATTCCCTTAAAAAAACCTGCAGAATTCCAGGTGGCCATAGAAATATATATCTATGCATCAATGTCTTCCTCAATTCTCTCAGATCTCTGCATCTCATCATTCAGAGAGTCATAGGTTTGTTCTTCACCCAATCTGTCATATCGATATTCATCTTCTAAGTATTGATTATTTTGAGCAACTTTGGGTAGAAAGGCATCAAGAAGTTCTTTACCTCCTACATTTTTATTTTTTGGCTTATGCACCGTAGTTATCTCTATCCCCAAATCCATGAATTCTCGACAATGCTTCATAATGTATTCCACACATAATTGATCTAGCATCTCGATTTTAGTCGTATCAATTTGACCACTAGGGTTTGCTATGAACTCGACCCCCAAGATATGGTTAGTAGATATAAAGGCAAGAGATGGAATCGATGCAGTCAGTGAAAGGAAAACACTTCTATTTAAGTATATACCCCTATCGCAACTTTCCCTTTTACTTAAGAATTTCGGCGTCAAGTATAGGAAGCGTTCAAATCTGTTCAAGGGTGTTATATTTGGTTTAGGTGTTTGTTTCGGCTTAGATTTAGGGGCTACTATAGGCGAAGAGTTATAACCATTGTCTTGGGCACTAGATATCAATTTGCCTTCTCCATTAATTTATAGGATACTTTGTTTTTTAATAGGTATCCTATAATCAGTGGGCTTTAAAGATTTAACTCCTAAATTACTCAAGTTAGAAGGAACAGATGCAGCTCCTGCTTTCTTCAGTAAGGCATCGTTAATTCTTTGTTCCATTAATTTGGCCTCACTTTCCAATTTATTAATGGTAAGTTTTTTTTATTTCTTCTTCCTTACTTTGCAGCATAATTTCTAGCTTTTCAATTTCTTTGTTGTTTGATTTATTAAAGTCACATTTCTCAATATTGTTTATTAAACGATTCAACTCATTCTCTTGTTTGGATATTCTTGATTCCAATTCTTGAGTGTCTTTTTCACCTGTTTTAACTTGGGGCACCTTAGGTATTTTACTTGATAGTTTTTGAATTAGTTTTTGAGATTCTAGGGAAATTTCCTTTAGATAAGTGTCGTTATCATGAAGGGTAATTTGATTGCTGCACACATTAGATATGTCACCTTGTGACTCAAGCAGCATAGCTCTAGTACTTTGATGTAATACTGCATTAGACTTTTGTAAATCTCTAACAGTAACATCTAGCGATTCAATTTTTGTTAATATATTTGTCATTACATTTTTATTCCTTTCAAATTCAGAAAGGTACCCCTCGAATTTTGTTAAGGAAGAAATTACAGTTGTGGTCATACATGTGACTGTGGTGAGTAATTTATCAAGGACCGCAAACATTAGAGCCGGAGTTAGTGACTCTTCATTGCTCGTTGAATCAAATTGGGATGTAGACCACCTTCGGCCCATAGTAGGAAATGATGGAAAAGAAATAGGTCTGGGGGTATCTATAATTGACCTTGGAGCGGTCCTAGGTAGTCCTGTAGCATTGTTATTCTCTACTTTATTCTCCTGACTAACAGGAGCATTCTCAGAGTTTTTACTGGGCAATCTTTCGGGACTCTCTCCCACCGATGCCCCCTCCTCCGTATTTGAATAGATATCTTCGGGCCTGTCTATGGCTCTCTCCATAATGGGTGTATTTAAGGTTTTTACCGATTCGGCATATGTATTACGGATTGTGTCGAGTTTTATTATCAAACTGGGTTTTTTACCGCTACCTATACCTAGGTCTATATCTAGTTCATCTTCCTCACATAAAGACTCATTTTTGAGCGGACTAACAGAGAAACCAGTTTTTTCAAGGACCGATGGACTAATTTCCTCTGCGTTAATCGTACCAGATACCTTACTTTCCCCATTGTTAACAATGGGAAAAAAATCACTCATATTAGTTTGATAAGTTGTTAAGCAATTCGTCTTTTGAGTATCACTTCTAAGGATTCTACCAGATTTTTTAAGATCTTTTTTTATAAAATCTTTTTTTGTAGCTTTATTTATTTTAGAAGGCATATGTAATTGTAGCAATTTCTCCGTAATAGTCAAATGCACGGTGTCAAGGGGTGCTATTGAATTATATAGCAATCAAACAAAAATAAAAATAAACAGCATCCGAGATAGCGTTCACCCTAAACCCGCAACCCCCGCTAACACCGGCCAACAGCGGCCCTCCCTTGTCCTCCCTTTACCGCTCCGCTCCGCCTTCAGTAGAATATTTATGAAAAGAAGGCGGTGATCAAGGAAGCGGCCGGGGATTCTGGGACAAGTAGTCACAAAAAGACTACAAATCTTCAAAGTACAAGTACGTTGGTCAGCTTTCCAGCAGCGCAGAGTAAAGGAACAAAAAGAGACGTCCTCCAAACGACAGCAGCAAAGCAGCAGCAAGGCAACAAGGCAGTGAAGACATGTTTGTGCCCACTTGGCCCCCATCACCCTGACAGACACAGTCCCAATCCCAAGTATTGCGTTTTTGAAATTTATAAAATAAAAGATCTCTACCCTCCATGCAGCTCACCGTCAATCGAGGCTGTGCTACGTGTTCCCAAAACACAAATGGCACACTATGGGA
>JAWWEI010520831.1:0-14850 GCA_035583255.1 Pseudotriton ruber | reverse complement strand
CTGTTATGCCAGATCCAGCACAAGTTATGAACCCGGATCAGAATGTCAACCCAGTAGCGTCACCATTCTCTTCTGAAAATGATACTTCAGGAAGTGATTCAGACACCCGCCCCATTAAAACTTTTTTAGACGAAATGCGGGTATTAGCATTAGATCAGAGCAACCGTATAGCACGAGACAGACAAGGCGGAGGAAATGCAGGAGAAGACAAACAAGGCATACCAAATACAAAAAAAACACGAGGACGACCCAGAAAACAAACTCAGAAACAGAGCAGCAAACAACCATTGGCCCCTACCAACAAGAAGTAAATGCAGCAGCACAACTCACAGGTAACATCATTAACCTTTCTGATCGAGTGTTAACTGACTCTGAAATCTCACTACTTAGTAAAGGCTTAACGTTTTGCCCTGACACACATATGGATTTCACAACAATCTGAATTGAATTATTTAAATTTATCAGAAAAGTTAAATTGCTGCGATTCTTTTCGGTTACAGGGGATACCAATGATAACCAAAGTTTGATGTCAGATGTACCAGATTGTAGGTCCGTTACGGACTTTAACATGGCAAGTGAAATATTTCATCTCTCCACACAAGAAGAGGAAACATTTGATTTACCACGACAAATAGCGAGAGTAACTAACTTAAAAGTTCAATCTAAATTTACACCATTATCCCCATTTAAAGACGCCATTGAGCTATATCATGATGCTGTTTTAATGGACCTTAAAAAATTATCGAAGAAAAAGAAATTCAAAAAATCATTAAATATGACCAGTGAAGAGTTTGAATCATTACAACATCTACAAAAGGACCATACGGTTATCATCAAAATGGCAAACAAGGGGGGTAATATAGTGCTACAGAATGTGTCTGATTATAAGAAGGAGGCTATGCGACAACTCAGGATTCCTCTTTTTATCAGAAAGTAGACTGTGACTTTGTTTCTGCTGTGGAACTAGAACACATCCATAATTTAGATCTATGGAAAACCAAAGAGCTTATTACATCAGATGAATATCAGTTTTTGTCATGCCCATATCCGGTTATACTGACTTTTTATATGCTCCCAAAGGTGCATAAATCTATGGTTGCACCTCCAGGAAGACCGATTGTTGCCAGCATAGGATGGGTCACTGAGAAGTTATCACAATTTCTTGATGTCCTTCTACGTCATTTTGTATATGACTTGTTATCATACATCGAGGACACAACTGATGCTATCTGTAAATTGTCTAATACTCAATGGCAAGAAGGCTATTCTTTATGCACTTTGGATGTGTCAGCTCTCTATAACAATATCAGTAATCACTTTGGTTTACAGGCTGTTGAGTATTTTCTAAACAAAGAATCTATTAGTTTTCAAAGGTCTAATGAAATGCTTTTAACAATGATGCAGTTTTGTCTCACCTCAAATGTTTTTCTTTTTGATGACCAACTTTTCAATCAAATCAGGGGTACAGCCATGGGCTCTCCCATCGCACCCACTTATGCTAATCTATTCATGGGTTGGTGGGAGGAGACGTGGCTGTATCCCCTGATTCAACATCGATGGCCTGGAAAAATCCCTTTATACATGCGTTTTATAGATGATTTGTTTCTGATTTGGGCAGGCACACCAAAGGAATTATCAGAGTTCTTAAATGCTATCAATGATAATGAGATTGGGCTCACTTTTACATCTAATGTGTCAATTAACAGTGTAGAATTCTTAGACCTCCGAATCTTTGTATCAAATGGTAAATTAAATCACAATCTTTTTAGGAAATCCACTGCTGGGAATTCTGTATTGATGGCCAATAGTGCACATACTTTTAGCTGCATTTCAAGTATCCCGGTAGGAGAACTCATTCGTGCAAAACGAAATTGTAATTTGAGTTCTGATTATGATCTCCAAAAACAAGAAATTTTAAATAGATTCAGAGCCAGAGGTTATCATGACTCTGTATTGAATTCTGCTGTTCTAAAAGTGGACAAAATTCCCAGAGTGAATCTACTACGAAAAAAGAAAACAAACAGAATGAGAGGCACTATAGCAAATACACAGATGCTAGACACCTCTAAACGTACTGATTTGAGAATGGTGATTAACCACTGTACGGAATCTAAGGAAATATGTCAAGTGTTTAATAAACATTGGCCTTTATTGCAGTCAGATTCCGTACTTAAGAAGGTGTTACATCATAAACCTCTCTTTTCCTTTGCAAGGGCTCCTAACCTTTTAGATAAGTTGGTAACTTCTCATTTTATTGATAAAGAAGAAAGCACTTCTTGGTTAGGTGGCAAACCCAGGGGATTTTTCTCCTGTGGAAAATGTGTAGCATGCGCCAAAAAGAAATATTCTAAAAAGAACATTTCCAATTTTCGAAACAATCAGGTATTTGAAATACGTGACTGGATGAATTGTAGGACAGAATATACAGTGTATATGCTAGAGTGCCCCTGTCACATGAGATACATAGGCTCAAGCACCCGTGAGATTTACTGGCAAATAGAAGAACATCGCAGGGCTATTACTAATAAAGATAAAACGTATCCAATAGCCCAACACTTTGAAAAGAAACATAACAGCCAGCAGTCGTTACTAACTTATTGGTGCTTGCGCCATGTACCTGCCCATGTTAGGGGTGGAGACAGAAAAATGGCTCTCTTGAAATTAGAAGCCCGTCTCATTCAAGAATTTGATACTCTTTCTCCACAAGGCATTAATGTAAAAACAGGCCTTCATCTATTCATTTAATTTTGAAATGTTCCGGATAAATCAGATGTTGTATGGTTGCTAATTTGTGATAAATCTCAGGCCTGAGAAATAATGGTATTAACCTAGAATTTCCTTTTAAGGTATTAACCTGGAATTTCTTTTATATTGTAATGTTGCAATATTCAACAGCATGAATTGTAAAAAATTGCAAAATGTTATTTTTACTTAACTTTGTATTATCACCTGTCTGCCCGGTTTCACCCTTGTTGTAAATTGTTGCAACATTGAGAGAGATGGCACCTCATGAGTAGAACTGGAGGAGGGTGGCTTAGCAACCATTTAGCGTTGGTAATATCCTGGAAGGTGCCTCTCTGAAATTGATTGGCTTTCAAGAGTCATGTGACTGTATTTAGGGGTGGGACTTACTCAGACAGGTAGGCTGCTGAGGAACCCGTACAGCCAGACGGGTGAAACGGGTGACAGGGTGTAACTTGCTCTCTCTTCCTATGCACACCCAGCTTGATATTTCTATGATTTGAACTACTGTTTTGCCAGATTTTCTTGTGTGTTTAAATAACACAAGTAGATTTAAAAAGGAAAATAAAAACTTTCTAATGGAATTTACCTGGCGTGACAGTGTCCTTTTCCACATGGACGTCCGTGAGTGCTGGAGTTATTTTCTGTGATTCCACGAAGTTGGTACTATATATTTAATTATTTACTTATATTTAATTATTTAATTATTTACTTATCTAATTATATTTAATTATTTATTTAATTAATTATTTATTTATTTAAATATCTAATTATTTACTTATCTAAATTATATTTAATTATTTAATTATTTATTTAATTATCTAATTTAATATATATAATATTCATTAAATATTTATTTTATTTTATTTAATTAATTTAATATATACTACTTATTAAATATATATATATTATTTATTTATTTATTAATGTATTTAATTTATTTAACCAATGTAATTAATTTATTTTAATTATTACTATTTAAAAAAATAAAAAAAGTAAAAAAAAAACAGATTAATGATAAGTGGCGGATCCCGCCACTTATCATTAATGGTAATACTGGAGGGACCCGCCATTTATTATGGCGGGTCCCGCCAAAAAAACAGTAGGCCCTCCAAAAAAGTGGAGGGACCAAATGAAAATGGAGGGGGTGACCCCTCCATTTTCATTTGGCCCTTGTAATTTGGCGGGACCCCCGCCAAATTTAAAAAATGGAGGGGAAAAAAAAGTGGAGGGACTCGGAGTCCCTCCACTTTCGAATAGTGGCGGCCCTGCCGCCACTATTCGTAATCGGGGCCAGCGTGTGTGGCGTGGGTGAAGAATCTGCATAGCAGACAATCGGCAATGCAGGAAACCCGTAGACAGAAACATTAGTGACCCAAATTAGAAACTGATTAGTACTAACGCCACATTACCACTATGCAGCCGAATGCTTTGTTGGTGTTGCTCCATAAGACCGAAAAGCAGAAGAATAACAATCTATAAACAGTTCTTAGACTGCAAAACTGGTAAATAATTGCAAAGCATGTCTGGAAGCTCAGTGTGTGTGATTGATCTGGGGACAGCGGTCTCTTATCTTTTATTATCACAATAAAACTATCAGAGAACTTTTAAGTTCAAAGCAAGCTGACCTGTATTTATCCATCCCGGGTGCGTGAAAGCAGATGCTGCCCACCCACACACAACAGGGGATAGGGAATGACTGAAGCTAAATGTCAAACCCATTTCACAAGAAGCCTCAAAACTGGTGGAGGAATAACTTTGGCAGCTCAAAGCTTTTAATGTCTACCTCCACTGAGTGAAAGTAGTGCGACTTCAGCCCTTCACCAAAAGGCCACTGAGAAGAAAGGTTTCCTGCTTTTTTGGCTTTACAAAGTAAGCAGAAAACTAAAAAGTGAGGGCATTAATTGGTGAAGGGTAAATGACCCAGGAAATAACGATCATCTGGTTGGTCCATAAGTCTGTTAACACAATGCTGTAAACAAAAACATTGCTCTGATTACGTATGGTAATCTAATTTCTCTGAGTCCAGTAGTCCTCGTCCCAATTCTTACTCATGAAGTGTGTTCCACACTCGTGAGACAAACTTTCCCTACCCACACAGTCTATCCTCACTCTCTATAAGAGAGTACTCGGACACTCCCACATCCTGAAATCCCAAAGCCACTAGTTGAGTTTCACAGCCAGGCCAAGGAAGGGAGGGGCATAAGGACTGGGAAAAGGACTACGGGACTCAGAGTAATGAGATTACCACATGTAATCAGAGCATTACCCCCTCCTCTCTGTCCTTGTCCACTTCTTACTCATGAAGACGTAACCCAGCAGCCATCTTAACCAAGTCCAAATGAAACACTCTAGTAACATGCCTGAACAGAAAAATTGTTTAATACAGTTAGGGCAGTAACTTAAACAGCAGCCACACACAATATAGCAGAACCAAAAGCAGTATCCCGAGTCTCTGAAAGGGACATTGTAGTGGTTCACAAAAGTAAGAAGGGAAGACCAGGTAGCAGCCCTACACACATCCAGAAGGGAAACTCCCCTAGCCTCTGCCCAAGAAGTTGACACCCCTTGGGTAGACCTAGCCTGAATGCCAGCAGGCAAAGGAGTCCCCAGCAGATCTGATCCAATGACTGAGAGTGGGAGAAGAGTGTTTACACCCCATTTTTGATGAGCCAAAAAGCACAAATGATCACTCCTGACACTCTAAATACTGTAAGTCAACACTGCACGGCGTATCCAAAAAATAAGTCTGCTCCCCCTTGTCCGAGGAAAGAGCTGGGGCAAACACAGGCAACACAATGTCTGGTGATATATGAAAGGAGGAAAAAACCTTAGGCAAAAAGGAAGGACCCGGTCTAAGCACCAAGGCATCCAGAAAGATGAGTACAAAAGGAGATTTATGAGATTTATACAACAGGGCTCCTAACTCTCCAATTCTAGGAGCCATAGTAGTAGCAACAAAAAAGAGAACTTTAAAAGAAATGAATAATCAACTGACTCCAAAAGCTCAAAAGGGGAAGACTGCAAAGTCCGAAAAACCAGAGCCCAATCTCAGGCCGACAACACCAATTTGATAGGAGGGCAAGCTAAACAAAAACTTTGAAGCAGCCTACCAACAAAGCTATCTAAATCATCAAGGGTTTCCCATGCGCCCCGGAAAACTCGAATTGTGGCTCACTGGACTCAAAGGGAAACAAGAGACCAACCCTTGTAAAATCCATCCAGCAAAATTTGGAGTACCATAGAACCCTCACAAGACAAAGGAGAGAGACTTTTGGGGTGACACCAAGACGAAAAAGACTCCCAATGATAGCTATTTGCTTTTAAGGTGGAAGGACATCTAGACTGCTGAAGGACAGAAGCCAACTCTGCAGAAAAACCTTTATTAATCAAACCAGCCCTTTCACAAGTCAAGTCGATAGCCTCAGCTTCCTGCATTGAACCCTGGACAACTGGGGAGTCTGAAGGAAGCAAGGGGAGGCTCGCAAGGAAGAATCCACTCTTTTCTGAGGGATGCCTCAACAAAGGGAATCATGTTGCCCGGGCCAACATGGGACAATCAAAAGAATTCAACCCCCCCCTGCAAAATATTTCCCAAAACACTGGGAATTAAGGGAAAAGGGGGAATGCGTACAAAAGGCTAGAAGGCCAGGGAAGATGCAGAGAGTCCACTCTCCTTGCACTGTCCTCCGGACCCTGAAACAAAAGTCCAGCAGAAGGGACGTGGTCCACGACACGAAGCGATGACAGATATGAAGAAACAGGGGGCGTGACAGCCAGAATTCTAGGGATGAGGGAACTATACAACTCAAGCAGTCTGCCCTGACATTATCTATCCCTTGATGTGCAATGCTGACAGAGGAAGCAGGTGGACCTCTGCCCAAGCTCCCACGTCTGCCACCAACTGGGCAAGCAATCTAGAGCAACAGGCCCCCTGCCTGTTGATATACACCTTTGCCACAATATTGTCTGTCCTCACCAACACAGGACATGAGTAGAAGGGGAAGAAACCCCTTAGGGCTTTAAAAACTGCTGCTAATTCCCTCCAATTGGATGAATGTGACCTTTCAAGCTGAGTCCATCAACCCTGCAGACATTGATTCTGACATGTGGCGCCCACCCCACATGACTGGCATCCTTCGTCACCACCAATCGGGGAGGGGGATCCAGTAAGACACCCCTGGATAGGGACGTTGGAAGAAGACACCAGGCCAGACTCTTCCTGAGGGACTGTGAAATTGAAACCAGCGTCTTGTAGATCCTGGAACATGGGCGCCACCACAGATGCAGATGATAAACCAAAGGTTGGAGATGTAGGCAAGCCCCTGGTACAGCTTCCACCGTAGAGGACATGAAACCCTGCATCGTCAACCATTCTCGAACTGGAGCCCATGAATGATGCAAGAGAGATCGTAACCTGGTCTGTAAATGGAGAGCTGGTCTTCTGGCAGAAACACCAACCCCAAGTCGGTTCTGAATAGGGCCCCAATAAACTGGAGGGACTGAGAAAGGGCCGTGTGGGACTTTTCCAGATTCAAAAGGAACTCAGGCATAGTCAAGAGAGAGCACATTCTGTTCACAGTCACCTTCAATGACTCATTGGAAGGAGCTGCAGTCTGACGGCCGGCTTCCCGCAGCCTTCATCCGTTCTGGCTTCATCCGCTATGCTGGGCAGAATCCAGTCGTCCAGGTACAGATGTACCAGGTAGCCTTTGTCATGTAGAATTGCTACCAATGGGGCCAATGGCTTGGTGAATACCCTGGGAGCAGTCTTCAATCCGAAAGGAAGGACTGAAAACTGGAACTAATAGTCCTCCAGAACAAACCGGAGGACGCGATGATAAGCAGAATGAATTGGGACATGCAGGTAGGCATCGGGGAAATCCAGAGATGCCAGAAAGTCTCTCGTCCTGACCACAGGCAGAATGGTATGGAGCATGGTCATTTTGAAATGAACAGTGCGTACGAAGGAGTTGAGCTGCTTCAAGTTCAAAATATGACGGAATGTTCCTCCTGGTTTTGGAACCAAAAACAGAGGAGAGTATACACCCCTCAAGGCACCGGAACTACATCGTCTTTGGATAGAAGATCTTGAACACACCTCCAGAGTGCATGCTGATGAACCAGATCTCGAGGCCATGGGGTTAAAACCACACTCTTTACAGGGGGAAAAACAAAGTTTATGGAGTAGCAATTCACTACTAAGTCTAGTACCTATCTGTCTGAGATCGAAGACATCCAAGTTGGAGAAAACAGTTGAATTCGACCACCCACTGGATCCAGGGAGCCGACTTAGTCAAGAACGAGGAGTCTTTTGCGGAGAAGGCTGTTTGTACACTTGCCACCCCGTGAAGACCAAAACCTTCCACCACCTCTACCACATGAATAATTGGAATAAGATGCAGGGACAGAAGCAGACTTCTGGAGCTGATGCACCTTCTTGCCATGATAAAAAGTGCTCAGAAAGGGCAAGGCAAGCTTTATGGACCTTGTCTTCCAATTGGGGGCCAAACAAAGAATGATCCATGAAAGGCAGCTTCAAAACTGCAGATGTTTTCAAAGCCTCTACTCACCAATCCCGCTACCAGATGATGGCGGCCCACCACAGCCCCACTTTCCGCCAAAGCAGAGGCACAAATGATATTAAAGGAAATGTCAGAAAGGAGCTAGACCTGTCGCTCAACCATGGATAACAGTCTGAACAAGATTTCTTCTGAAGTATCCTGTCAGACTAAGAGTAAAAAACTGACAAAAGAGATTGAGTTGCATAGGCCATATAGACTCCAGCTCTTAATGACAAATTAGCTCCAGAAAACGATTTCTTAGTGTCTGCTTCCATCTTACGATCAGTAGCATCTGGTCAAACAGCATCTTCAGAGGCAACTGGAGACCTCAATGCCGACCACATCCAGAAGAGTCCCCTCAGCCACAGGGTACATAGAGGACAAGAAGTGTGGATCACAGGATTTATTCACATCATCTCATTCACGCTGGTTGCCATCCTTAAGATAAGAATGCAAAGGCATTTCCAATAGCGAAGGACGCTGGTACTGGCTGAATAATTCTACCGAAGAAGACGAGCGATGCACTTCTTCCTCAATTCCAAGATTAGAGTGAACATAACTTATAAGGTCCTCAAGTCTGCCTTTTTATTATAATGACCCTTATCATCTGGGGCAGAGTCCACAGAAGGGTCAGAATCAGCTTCCCCAATGGAATTCTACCGCTGCCCTGGCCGGAGGTGATGGGGCCGCCCTCTGACTTCTCCTTGTCATCACGCGATCTGGGTGTCCTAGTTGGGGCTGACCTGGATGCCAAAGACCAGACTGGAGCAGTGGTCAAGGCCTCTCATTACGCCATAAATAAATTGGCTCCCATCCTGCCACTCATGGCCTACAGACACCGTAAGCGTATCTGCCAGGCCCTGGTGCTATCAAAAATTGATTATTGCATCACGACGTATGCGGGTTGTACAGCCAAGAATCTCCATAGGTTACAAAAGGTGCAGAATCGAGTAATTCGCATGATAGACAGACTGCCCAGGCGTGCTCATGTAATAGCTGCCAGATGCGTGCTTGGGTGGCTGCCTATAAAACAGACCATCAATGTAAGGCTGTGCATTTGGGCCTGGAGGGCAGCACATAAGATCGGACCCACCTATATAAGATCATGGTTCAAGAAATGTCCAGCCAACAGACCACAGAGGCATGCCAATGCATGGAACTTTCTGCCACCTAAATACTGTTTGGCAAAAAGAGGTGGTCGCACGGTGGGTGCCCTGGCCACAAGACCCTGGAACTCTCTGCCTGTCAAATTGAAGGCCATCACCAACTGGCCCCGTTTCAAGTCCTCGCTGAAAAAACATTTTCTAGATGTGGGTTGATCAAGCTCACTGCCAAGATTGACTGAAGAGACCACAGGCCCCCATGATCCCATGGGCTGCTTGTAGTCTCGCTCTGTTACCTGTATGTTTTTATTGTTGCCATTTGGCATTTTATGTTTGTTGTCAATGTCTATTTGTGGTTCTTAATGGCAGCCTGAGGTCTAAGGACATATGTCACCCAATAAAACTTATTGATTGATTGATTGATTGAAAAGAGGTGCCAGTGCCTGAGGAAGGAAAATACACCACCAACCGAGAAGGGCCAGATCTCTGCCTACTACGAGACCTTGAGTGAGCTCTAGATTCAGCCTGGAAGGCAGAACAAACAGCATTCCTGACCACCATCTGGACCTCAGAACGGGAACCTGGAGATGGAGAACACCACTTCTTGCTAGCAGACCTAGGAGGGGACACGAGACAAGTCATAGGAATAAACCTGCATATGCTTCCTCTTGCGAGAATGTTTCCTTGGCTCCATATCAAAACTGGCAGAAAAAACTCTGAGCAAAGAATTCCAACTGCACATACCTTACAACAGGTCATAATGGGAAGGAAGGACCCTCCATTTAACTAAAGGCACACAACAAGACACCTGTGAGAGGAGAAAAAGGGGTTGACCTTACAGCCTAAAGGTATTGCTCAAATAATATAGAAACAGCAGACTCAGGAGACTCCACAAACAGCAACCTGATTGCATCAAACAAAGATGTAGTTTATTATTATTATTATTATTATTATTATTATTAATATTATTATTAATTTTTGGATAAAAAGCATCCACTGCCGACTGGCTTTGTGGTGCCTAGAAAATATGCAAACCCCCATGCATTACAATTAAAAAAACTAATGAAAAACACCCTGTTCTGATTCCATAGAACCAACCCATCCCACTACAGTACCTCAAGAATCAGGGTAACAATCAAACAGCCTAGTCCTCCTCCCTACTGAGAAACCATTTCTTCACGCCTCGCTTAAAACTCATCAAGGACGGGGACAGCCGCAAGTCCACAGGGAGGAGGTTCCACCACCCTGTACCAACTCTTGAGAGGGCTGAACCCAGCCCTCTAACCCTTCTGTTCCTCAGAACCTACACCTGGCCCCTTCTCGCCATACGCACCGGACGATCACTCATCTCCCAGCTGAAAGCATCCCTCAGATATCGGGGGCCCTGATGGTGGAGGGCCCTCCACATGATGGTAAGTCCCCTCAGTTTGACCAGATCCAGGATCCTCAACCATCCCAGACACCACATGGCCCCTGACACATGGTCGTGGTACCCCAGGCCCACCGCCAGGCAGGCAGCCTTATTCTGGACCCTCTGCAGTCATTTCAGGTCCCCCTCAGTCAACCCTGCATACACCGAGCAGCAATACAGCAGCCGGGAAATGACCAGGGCTTTACAAAGGGCAACCATAGCCACCCTATCCAGGAGAGGCATGATGGGGAGAGACGATTCAGCTGGAAATTAGCAAATCCAACCACTGCTGTGACCTGACGAGACATCCCCCTGGACTGCTGAAACAGCACACCAGGACTCCTGGCAAACTCAACCGGTGGGGGGTGGGGTGGGGAAAAGATTCTGGCCATGGGAAGGTGGGCCCCCTCTCCGGGGCCACAGGACCGACGAGCAGGACCTCAGTTTTTGCCTCATTTAGGCACAACCAGTTCCTGCTCATCCAGTCCCTAATCCCCTCGTGGCATGGCACCAGCACCCTTTACCTACCCCCTACTCCGGCCAGGACCTCTAGACTCGAGGAGAATGGCGCCGTAGATTGCATCAAATGCCACCGATAAGTCCAGGGGGATAAGAGCAGATGGACGGCTCCTGTCTCTCAGGCCAAGCAATCTCTCCCGCACATCAATTAAAGCTGACTCAGTGCCTCTCCTGGGATGGAACCCTGACATGCAAGAGGTCATGCAGGACCGCCTCTGCTTCACAGTGCCACTGGAACTGTTCCACGACAAAGTGCTCGGTCACCCGGGCCAGAAACAGGATCTGGGAGACTGGTCGGAAATTCTTATTCTGTGCTGGATTCGATCCGGCCTTTTTAAAGAGGGAAGTAATGAGGGCCATGCTTCCAGCTGGGTGGCACGGCTCCTTGTTCAGGCTGCAGTTCACCGCCAAGGCGATCTCCTGAGCGAGACATGAGGCCAGTGATGTTATAGCCCTAGTGGGCCGAGGGTCTAAATCTGATGATGAAGGCCCCATCTTGGCAATGAATTCTTCCACTTGTCTGACTGAGACTGGAGAAAATTCCTCCAGCCTAGCCACATCACCTCATACGTAGATGTTCCCAGGTCCCCACCCCCCTCGGAGGTCCGGATGGTCTCTATAATGGACTCCACTTTGGAGTCAAAATAATCTGCCATTGTCTCACAGAACCCAGGGGAGGGGAGAACCCAATTTTTGGACCATCCAAAAATAGAGGTGATGTGGAACAACTCCATGCTAGAATTCTCCGCCGCAGCTACGGCTTCAGTCAGATAAGTCGACTTCGCCCTAGTGATGGCCTCCTTGTAAGCCAGACGTTGGGTCCTTACCATCTGTAGGGCCAATTCCGTCCCCGACTGACTCCAAGCCCTTTCTAGTTGTCTGACCTTTCTCTTTAGAGACGCCAGGTGGGGTGTAAACCACCTATTAGAATCATGTCTGAGGGGTCTTATCGGACACAGTCTCTCAGGACAGAGAGTGTCAGCCATCCTCCTCTACTGAGATCCCAACTGAGCATCTAGCTCAATGATGTCACCTTTCTGAAGAGGAACCATCCCCCCCCTGGCATCTAAGTTATGTCACATTGGACAGATTCGAATTGGCCCATTTCCTCTGCTTTCTGAATTTGACTGAGCATGCCCGACTGGTGTTATTCACAAAGCAGGGGTGAGTATAGAACACATTATACGGCAAACCTGGGGTTACAATAGGATATAATCAGGCACACCCCAGTATCAGACACAACTCTCAAGGCTTGGGATATTGAATGTAAAATCATGTAGAATTAAGCAACATGTATCTAAAACTCTGGAATCTTCTGATGAAATCATCCATTTGCGTTTAGCTAAATGGATGGCTGAACGTCTATGGCGCAGAGACCCCACTGTTATAAACAGGTTTGCGTTTACCACTGCTGCCAGGAACTATAAAAGGAGTATCAGCCATGCCAAAAAGGAGTTTTTTTTATGTATGCGTAAACAGGGCCAAATCTAGTTCTAAGGAACTGTTTTCTATCCTTAAGGAGTTTGAAGGAAAAGATCACAAGACCACCAGGGACATCACGAAAGATGACAAGTGGTGTCAGGAGATTCAAGACGCCATGAATGCAAAAATACAACTGCATCTGGAAATCAGTGCCCGTAATGCCGCAGCTCTGTCATCAGCATCAACAGCACGCACAGATATTAATGTGAGCGTTACTCCAACTTTCCCCTATTTCAATTCTTGCCAGTCACAGAGGAAGAGATGTGTGGTATCATTAGCAAATTAAACCCTACCTCTTGCAAAGATGATCCGTGCCCCTCCTCATTGCTCCAGTTGTGCCCTGAAGCTTTTGTTCCGATGATCACCCTGTTCATCAATTTTAGCCTGTCTACATCACGTGTACCCAGAGGTCTGAAGTCGGCATGGATCACTCCGCTACTTAAAAAAGAGACATTGGGCCCGCTAATAACTACAGACCTATTACCTGTGTCCCTTTTTTGCTGAAAATCCTAGTCAGGGTTGCTTTCTTACAAGTTCAGGATTTTGTCGACACTAATAACATTCTGGGGAACAGACAATCCGGCTTCAGAAAGCGTCACGGGACCGAGACTGCTGTTATAGACCTTCAGGCTAACATACCCCTAGAATTAACACACCAATTGTTCGTATTGTTAGAGGGACTTTAGCAACTCGGGATTGACCCATTACACCGACCTAGGGAACCTAAATTGCCACTTAAGGGTTAAAGTGCATAATTAAAGCCCAGTGTGGTGCTATTGAGCTGAGCTGATCAGAACGCATCCGAGCGCAGCAACCGCCGTGAAATACTGTCATACATAGCAATGAAGCCACCAGTATGACTAAAAACGCAAAAGGGCATAATTAACAGAAATAATACACCTGATGGATGTTTGAAAGAATGTGCGGGTAACGGCATCAGACAGTTTACAGGCAATGATAGCAGCCGGCAGTTCATGCATTTTAATCGTTTGCTCTTGGCTCGCTCTGCAAGTTAATGTTTTCATTATTAGCGCTCTCTGGCCCTGGGGCATCTGGGCGCTTCATACATGGTTACATGATGCTTGCATTGATTACGAGATTGGTAGAATGCAGACAATGAATGATGAATGTTTTAGGCAAATTGCGCTCAGCGAAAGGGGAATTATATCGAAATCCAAGCTCGGGAATGGCGCGCACTCCCGAGAAATAATCGCAAATCATTCGACTGCACGACCAAAAGGCCAACAGGGTAAATTGGAGAGAATGACGAATGTTTGTAGCAATGTGCGGCTAAAGCGTCAGGCAGCGTCAAGATAATGATTACAGCATGAACTTCATACACTTTAAGGGTTTGATTTAGGCTCGCTCTGAAATGCCGACACTATGGGACACTATGGGGATGAAAGGTTAGAAAAATATTGTGCGTTTGCAGAATTGTGAACATAGGGAAATATAAGCCAGAGAACAGCGCGCACTCTTTGACCGTCGGGTAGCACACGAGGCAAAGCGCGGTCTGCATGGGATCGATTTGGGCACCAAACAGCTTTACATTGGCGGCAAATATATGATTGGGCACCAAATAAGTTACCCTTTTGCGCATAGGGGGAATCCTCAGGGTCACTCGGGGGCAAATGAATGAGCGCACACAGCCGAGCTCTTACACCCCCTCTATACACAGTATAGCACACACACAAACACACACACACACACCCTTATACACAGTATAGCACACACACACACACACACACACACACGCATCCACGCTAAGGTTACACAGATACACACGCATCCACGCTAGGGTTACACAGATACACACGCATGCATCCAAGCTAGGGTTACACAAGTACACACGCATCCACGGTAGGGTTACACAGATACACAAGCATCCACGCTAGGGTTACACAGATACACACGCATGCATCCAAGCTAGGGTTACACAGATACACACGCATGCATCCAAGCTAGGGTTACACACACACACACACATGCATCCACGCTAGGGTTACACACACACACACACATGCATCCA
>JAWWEI010509741.1:0-14973 GCA_035583255.1 Pseudotriton ruber | reverse complement strand
TCAAGTCAATGGTAGTAAATGTTTGATCATGGGGTTCACCCCCTTCGCCCCGCTAATTGCAAAATGTCTCCTCTCCCAATATGATATCTGCACTGATTGTCCACTTGCTTTTGTCATCCTCTGCTCACAGCAAAACCCTTTGTCAGATGGAAGCCACTTCCTCACCCTCTGTTCTCACTCCCTTCACCGAAATACATTAAAACAAGTTCCAACCTCCCATTTCATATTCCTAATTAGGGATGGGTGAAAATGTTCGTCCTCCGTTCATATGAGTAAAATTACAGATATGCATTTACCTGGCTGCCTGTTTTCGCTTTTCCGTACGAGCCAAAGGTTCTGGAATACACAAGATGTGTATTCTAGAGCATGGAATATATATTTTGTGTTTTTGCAGGACCTTTTCGCTCTATTTCCGCCACATTTTCAATGTTTTTGTTGGCCGAAAAGTGATTTTTGTTCTTGTCAGGATGTCATGGCCTTTATTTTTGCCAGATGTCTTGAAAATGATACAGAAATTCCCATGTGACCACAACCCTTCCTTTGGCACTGTTATGACAGAGAAGAAAAACGAATGAAAAAAGACACGGAACAGTCAAAACAATATTAAAATGTTTATTTGCACAATAAACAGATTTTAGGAGGTGGGCGGGCAGTACGGGAGGATACTCAGGGGTGTGTGGGAAGGTGCCGTCCTCCACGAATCCAGGGCTCTCCATACCCCCTTGAGGGAAAGAAAGGGAGGTTGGAAAGAAGGATAGCGATAGTGAGAGGGAGGGATGGAGGGATGGAGGGAGGGGAGAAGGGCTGGAGAGGGAAAGGGTGAGGAGTGAGGGAGGAGAGGAAGGAGAGAAGTGAGAAGGAAAGAAGGGGAGGGAAAGAGAAAAGGAGAAGGAGAGGAAAGGGTGGCTAATGAAGGGAAGGGAGGAAACTAAGGGGTGTTGGACAGGCGAGTGAGAAGAAGGGGGAAGGAAGGAGAAGGGAGTGGAAAAGAGAATTGGAGAGAGGGGACTAGGGAAGGAAGGAGCGACTAGGAGAGAAAGCAGGAGAGGAAGGGAAGGGAGTAGGAGTATGGATTCAGGGGGTTAATGGCTGTCTCAGTCTTCGGATCCAGGTTTTCAGCATTCAGTGGGTTTGGATATGTGCGATCCTTGATGGATTTCTAGGTTGTCCTCAAGGCTTTGTGTTCAGGTTCGTTGGATTCCAGCGGTTTGACCTGCACAGACCGCCATGGATCGGCAGCTCTCCTTTAGGTTTGGGATATAGGTTCCAAGCATTCTGACTGTTTGGACAGGTGCAGCCCTCCACGGATCTAGGGCTGTCCTTGAGACTTTGGGTTCAGGCTCGCAGGGCTCCAGGGGTTCGAACATGCACAGTCCTCCACTAATGTGGGGTTGTCCTTGAGGATTTGGGTTCAGGTACATTGGATTATAGCGGTTTGACCTGCACAGTCCTCCATGAATCTGCAGTAGTCCTTTAGGCCTCGAATATAGATTCCAAGCATTCTGAGTGTTCGGACAGATGCAGCCCTCCACGGATCTAGGGCTGTCCTTGAGGCTTTGGGGTTCAGGCTCCCAGGGTTCCGGGGGTTCAAACATGCACAGTCCTCCACAGATGTTGAGTTGTCCTTGAGGCTTTGGATTCAGGTTTGTTTGATTCCAGTGGTTTGACCTGCAAAGTCCTCCATGCATCTGCAGCTGTCCTTTAGGCTTCGGATCTAGGTTCCAAGCATTCCGAGTGTTCGGACAGGTGCAGCCCTCCATGGATCTGGGGCTATCTTTGAGGCTTTTGGTTCAGGCTCCCAGGGTTGTGGGGGTTTGAACATGCAGTCCTCCAAAGATGTGGAGTTGTCCTCAAGGGTTTGGGTTCAAGTTTGTTGGATTGCAGCGGTTTGACCCACACATGACCTGCACAGTGCTCCATGGATCTGCAGCTGTCCTTTAGGTTTTGGATCTGGGTTCTAAGCATTCCTAGTGTTCGGACAGGTGCAGCCCTCCACGATTCTAGGGCTGTCCTTGAGGCTTTGGGTTCAGGCTACCAGGGTCCTGGGGGTTCGGACAGGAGCAGACTTCCATGGATCTGGGGCTGTTCTTGAGGCTTTGCGTTCAGTTCCCAGGTTTCTGAGGATTTGGGCAGGTTCATACTTCCATAGATCTGGGGCTGTCCTTGAGGCTTCGGATTCAGGTTCCCAGGATTCCGAGGGTTCGGACCGGTGTAGCCCTCCATGTATCTGATGCTGTCCTCGTGGCTTCTGGTTCCAGTTTCCAAGATTAAAGTGGCTCGAACAGACCAGTTCTCTACGGAACCAGGGCTGTCCATGAAGCTTCAGGTTCGGGGTTCCTAGGATTCAGGAGGTACAGACAAGCGACAGTCCTCCATGGATTAGGGGCTGTACTTGAGGCTTTTGCATACGTTTATCCTCCATGGATCCAGTGGTGTACTTGAGACTTCAGGTTCCAGTTTTTAAGAGCACTGTGGGTTCAAACCCAGATGCAGTCCCCCAGTGCAGTCCTCTGTGGATCCTTGGCTGTCCTTGAGACTTTGGGTTTAGGTTCCCATGATTCGAGGTGATCGGATAGGCACACGCTGCATACCCACAGATCTGGTTCCTGGGCTGTCTTTGAAGCTTCTGGTTCCTGTTCAGGTTTTTAGAATTTGGATCGCCATGTTCCTCCAGCAATCCAGGGCTGTATTTGATGCTTTCATTCCTTTAGTACTCCTCAGCTGACTTTGCCTTCCCACTCTCTCCTTGCTCCCTTTTATAGCCCCTCCCCCATCATGACTGCAAGGTAACAATGAAGCTGTGATAACTGTGTGATGTCACAATAGAGTTGTGACAAGGCACAGACAAGGTGAGTGTGGCCAGGCCCTAAAAGCAGTACTGGCATGGACTCTCGATTTATGATGCCACTGCCGGTGCAGCCTGGGTAGCAGTGACTCTCTGGCTGGGACAGAGTCAGTCACTAAGTGGGAAAGCATCTCTGCTGCCTGCTGTGCAGAGCCTCCGCTGGCTCTCAGGCCACCTCTGCACAAAGCTACGGGTTTTTATTTTTTTATAAATATAAGCCATATTTCAGCATACAAGATTAACAACCAATATTAGAAAACAATCCCTCTAGTCATATTTCACTAACAGCCAATATTATAAAATAATCCCTCAAGTCAAGTTTACAAATTCTGACCATGTCTAAAAAAACACATTCACCAGCGATCATACAATAATTCAATTTACCATTGGTCATATATTTTTGCAACCATTTTATACAAAGTTCTGTTAAAAAAGGACACAATATTAAAACGTGAATATTATCATCCACCACATTCAAACATTGAGTGCAAAAACGCAAATTCCTCAACTTTTTTCCAGGCAAAAGCACAGAATTAGTGGGAAGGATACCCAAACAAATCTTGACCATAGTACGTACATCTATTCCATTTTGACAATTAGACATATATTGCTCAAGACCCACATGTGTTTTAATTTGGCAATACAGAACTAATGAGGATAACGAATCACACCTCCTAAATAGGTTTGCAAAAGCTTCCGTATTTATGCGGTCCTTAATAAAGGACTATGTAGGCGTAGTAGTAGAAGAACTATCCAACCAAAACTTATGAATGGAGTATTTGTTGGCAATAGAGTTAACATTGGCTAGTAAACTGAATTGCAGATTGCTCGAAACAAACTCTTTTAAACACATATGGATCAATATGGATCATATGATTTTTGTGCCAATCTAACCAATGGGAGAGAAAATACTTAAAAATTCTCAATTCTATTATAACCTGAATAGGCAATAATCCCAAATCCAGGAAAACTGGATCAAAAACAGGAAGACATGGGTAATCCCAACAGCAGCTTCCAGCAGTTGCTTTCCCAACTGCTGGTCTTTTTGGGGTTCTGCAGGCCCCAAACCTCAATTCCATACAGCAGGCCATTTCTCCTTTGGCTTGATAAATCACCAAGGCAGGCATGAGCAAGATATTGCAATATCTAAGTTTACAGATCATGTTTGTAGTTAGGGCATGTTTTGGGCCCAAAGAGTTAACATGATTATCCCACCTCCCATTTGAACTGAATGTAATGCCTAGATATACATAGGAGTCAACTACTTCTACATTTCCTTCTCGCAGGGTCCAATTAACTCTAGGTTTTTTCCTTGTCCCAAAGATAACAACTTTGGTTTTATTAACATTAATAACGATATGCATATCACAATAGCGCTGAAGGGAAGACATCTTTTCTTGCAGACCTTTAGTACTCAAATCAACCAAGACAATGTCATCTGCAAATGTCAACAAATTAATCAAATGATTGCCAAACTTAGAAGGAATGCAGTCAGTCTGAGAAATAAAATTGTCAAGATCTGAAAGAAAAAGATTAAAAAGACAGGGGGCAACACACACCCCTGTTTAAGGCTGATACTAGTCATGATCTTGCGGGACAATTGCCCATTAGGACCCCATCGAACCTGGACCCATATGTTGGAATACAGTCTAGCTATCAAACGCACCAAGTTCTCCGGTGCCCCTAGTTTTAGAAGTTTATTCCAGAGCTGTAACCTTGGGACTCTATCGACAGTATGTCAAAAATCGACAAAGCAGGCAAAAAGATTGTAATTC
The DNA here is from genome assembly GCA_035583255.1 of Pseudotriton ruber. Lineage (NCBI taxonomy): Eukaryota > Metazoa > Chordata > Amphibia > Caudata > Plethodontidae > Pseudotriton > Pseudotriton ruber. The sequence continues at coordinate 10,353 of JAWWEI010509741.1, read as the reverse complement.
TTGTACATATTTGTTCAGCAAGCACTTTAAAAGGAGGCAGTGATTCCATTGCTTTCTTCCCATAATACTAGCTCATTCAGCAGATGTTTTGCCAGCACCTTGCCTCCAAGATCTAACATGGCCAGCAGTCTGTATGAGCTAGGGGATGATCATATACCCTTTTTAAAAATAGGGAAGAGCAAGGATCCCAACCAAGAATCAGGTAAACTGAAACTGGAAAAGCTAAAGTTAAAAACAGGAGCTAATAAAGCACCCTGTTCAGAGGGACAGGCAGTCATACATGCCAGAGGCAGACCCCAGGACCAGCTGCTCTGGATTGTTTCATAGTGGAAAATAGAGAAGCAATATCGTTTCCACAGAGGAGACCAAGATTACAATTCAAAGTCCAGTCATTTTTGACCGGTCCCTTATTGCTTCCATACATAGTATTAATAAAGTTCACCCAAACTAACTCCGGAATGGAGGAATCTGGAGTAGTTGAGTCATTAAGATAGGCAATATGGACTACTTGAAACCAAAATGTTTTAGAATCATGAGAGAGAAGGGCTAGTTTAATTTTTGTAGAAACGCTCTCTTGAAAGAGCAACTTTTTTCCCTTTAAGAAAAATCTATAATTTCTCTGAATTGCCTTTATAAGATGGCCATCAATAGGGAAAGTAAAACGTAGTTTTGAAATAGAAGCCCACATGGCCTTCCTACGCTGCTTACACTCAGAATCAAACCAATTGAAATTGGAAAAATGGTGAGGACGCTCATATGTTCTAGTATAGTTCTTAAGCAAAGTCCTTTCCATAATGCTAGCAATATTCAAATTGTAACTAGAAATCACACTCATGTCTGTATTGTCGATAAGAAGCCCCATGGAATCCATCAAAGCTGTAAGTACGCCCGGTTCATAATACTGACAATTTACTTTCAGATATAGGTAAGGAAAGTGAGGCATGATCAGTACCCCCCTCCTATAGATTTCTAGGCCTTTAGAAAATTGGAATTGATGGACTGTTCTAAAGAAAAAATCAATGGCCGATGATGACTTGCCCCTTTTGAAGGTGGGTTAATTCCCCATGCTAGGAAGTAATCTACCAATGACAGGGACCAAGCCAAGTGACATTAAACATTTCATTATAGATTTTTTGGCCCGATTAGGTTTGCACAATGCAAAATTACCAGTTTCCAAATATTCTGGTATATCTTGAAGAATACAATCCCAATGACAAAAAAGAGCTTGAATGGATAGTTTACAGTTAAATTTCCCCTACTGCAAAAAGATCATTGGGTAAAGATCCACCAATTCAGTTAACAAAGAATAAATCTTGTTGACCAGAATCGAAATTTTTTTCCCTTCAAGATATACCGGGTGTAAATAACAATTTACCAAAAGCATGACTTTAAAAAAAACACCCTTGGGAAGCACAACCCTAACACACAAGACCCAAGAATGTCGGCCCACGCTGTTGTAACGATCCAATTACAGGTAAGGTTCACCAGAATAGCTATACCTCCATGATTATGACTACCAGTGGATACCGTAGCATGTTGGAAGATCATCTGAAAACCCTCAAAATATAATTCACAAACTGCCCAAGTTTCCTGTAATAAAATAAACTGAGCTCTCTTCAAATGGTCCCACACACTAGTTTCCTTAGCCCTGGCAATACCTACACAGTTCCAACTCACCCCCTCAAGGTTACAACAATAGGGTTTCCTATCAGGAAGATTTTTCCAGTTCGTATAAAAGAGAAAGTAGTTCCTCATTATCAGAATCAAACATTGGTAGCAAAGCTGAATTACTCATACTATAGTATGAACCCTCCTCATCCTACACAGAGATGTTATATTGGTCAATTGACTTGGTACAATGCTTTTTGCCTTTTACACCTGAATTCTTTTGAGGAGAAATAGTTACTTTACATTTGGTAGAATTACTGGGGCAACATAAGGGGCTGAAGCTTTTTTCATTGGATCGTCAGGGGAAATCTTAGTCTGCCCTACTTCAGTGCCTTTTGCCACAAAATGGTCATTCACGTAAATATGTGGTTTTAAAAATAATTCTAGTAATCCTAATATCCTGCGCAATATTAAAATAAGAAAACTTGGCTATATTCTGTTTTTTCATGTTTCTCAATGGGAGACATAGTTCACAAGTCTTTAAAAAAGCTGGTAAATTTAAAGAACCAAGGTCAAATCCATCTTCAACCAGGAAGACAGGACGGAAGGTGAGCGACACGGGACAGTATTCGGCCATCTTAAGTTTCTTTGTTATCGGTCTATGTTTGTCTTTCCCAAAGATGAAAGAGGAAGTGGAGACTTCTTGGGAAGGAAAAAAGGGAGCAACCGCAGGGTTAAGTATAACAGGTTGACTATTACTATGAGCAAACAAATCTCCCTTTATTGGTCTGCTGTTTCATAACACTGGCTTTTAGAGGGTTCTGGTGGAGTGAATCTTTCTTCCCGCTCCTTACCAGCTGATTTTTACTCTGAAAGGAGTGACATCATTTTGACCTTGGCGTTACCAATACACTTAACCACTTTTTGTGTTTCTTTTAAATTTTTTGAAAAAATGGCATTATCGTTTTGTTGTACCCTGTAAGACCACCTAGCCATGCCAACTGGGGCTTCCTAATACTGCATAGTCAAGACTAACCAATTATATTATTATTTCACCGCAATGCTACTAACCACTAACACAGTGCGATAACTAGTATTACCGTAGTACAGCTTAGTTATGAGACACAGTGCACAGCGTGGCTACACACTGTCATAACAAGTTGCGATGCATACACATGTATTGATGGGGTAATTGTTGTGCTACCAGGTAGTGCGCAATACATAGCTCCACCATTTCATGCACTCAAAGAGAAACTTTGGTTCAACAAAATGGCATTGCCGCGTTACACAGTTGTGTACCTTTAAGAGTACACACTGCAGGACGCAGGGAATACAGATGCACACATGCAGGAGCAGCAGGGATTTTTAGCTGACTTTGCAAACTCCTCACGAGCGCCAACAGACCAAACATACCACAGGCTCGCTCCTGCACCAGAACAATAGCGCACTATTCCTCATGTATCATTGGGGATGCTAAGCTCTGGGAGCCAAGCCCACTAATGGACCAAAGCAAGTACACAAAATTGGCCCAGCAGCCCGGAAGCCAGGGGGTGAGGCAGAGGTCAAGACACTAACCCGGAAAGAAAACCTCCCCTGACAGACAGGTTCATCCGACCAATAACTGTGGGGACAAAGCTGGGGACTAAACAGATCATCCCATAGCATAGGCTAGGAATGATGTCACCCAAGAGGTGGGAAAGTTCCAGAACTTTCCTCCCAAAAGGGATATTCAATTCAATTCAATTCATATGGTACTTTATTTGGCAAATTAATGCCATAAAGAAAAACAAGATAATACAAGTCAATTACAATAAAAAGATACAAATTATTCCAAAACTAAAAAAGCATTAGAGGTCAATACATTACATTCCTTAAAATAGTTAAAAAGGGATATAACCTGGGGTAAGGACATGCCCAGAGGCAGAAAAGCAGACCAACAGACCGGCGTGACCAGCAGAATAATAGCAGAAAGACAGACCTCTCCCCATCTGGTGCACTAGGCTCGTGGTATGATCCCTGACCATCCCAAGGCCACACTGATTGCGCAGACAGGAGAGACCAGACCAAACCACTTACCAAACAGAAGATGGGAGCAGAGCACCAACCGAACCCCAGAGAAGAGGACTTCTCCCCCATGACTCGGTCCCCGAACTGGTGGGAGCCCATCCGCCAATCTGCTGTTTCTGCCCTTCTCTGTTCCTCACCAAGACTCTTCTGCCCAAAAGTGTTCTCCTTGCGGAGCCTGATTCTCACTCCAAAACTAACTAATCCCCACTTTTACCAAAGAGGGGCAACTCCTCTATTCTCCCACAGAAGAGGCAATTTGGCACCAAACCCGAAATCCACCAACCATCTCTCGTGGTGCCCCACAGTGTTCACACCGTACCCCCTATAAGCTGGTAGCTGTGGTGAGCATCTCACAGGACATACTCTTAGTGCTGCACGAGAGACCCAGGACGAGGGAGCCTGAGAACCGACTGACCACGTGTGGCACCCTGACCAAAGCTGAGTAACCCGAAAGAGGTGACTCGCCAGAGCCCAAACCGTCACAGACCTAGGTGAGAAGACAGACTCCTAATTATGCAAGCTAGTATGCTGTGTGTACGTGTGTGTGTCGGCTGGTGTACAACCATAGGGCAAATAGGAGACATGAGTGAGTGAAAACGGACCAAACCTTCCCGGGACAAGAATATGTGTGTATGCAACCGTAGTGTGTTCGCAAGAATAACACATAGCTGCCAGAGTGTTGCACAAAAGTAATGTTCTTAGTGTTTCTTATTATTGCTGCTATTTTGCTAGGGGTAACTGAGAACTTTCTTGCCAAACCAGTATTTACAAAAAACATGCTGCTATCTCATGTTGCCCACCATAACCAAAAACCTAACTCATTGCTGCTGCCAAATATTTTTCTAACGAATGCACAAGCCAAACAAAAGTATTGTTAGCAAAAAAACAAGTTTTCTTGCTAAGGACAGTGTTTGTGTGTGTCTCTGAGTGCTATTCCTTTTCTGGTTGTTGGGATTGGTATGCCAGTATGATTCGTTCTCTGGGCTTGTGATCATTGTGGTACTGTCTATATTGCTGTGAGAACATTTTTTTCTTTCTTTTGCCCAACAAGGAGTGTGCACACCAATAGGCTAGTATGTATACAACCCAATATCCCCACAGACAAGGGAGGGCACAACTTGTGTACAGTATTTCTGGTCAGTCCGGAACCTCTGACAGATATTTGGAGGTCTGAACCGAGATTACTAGAGAATACGTTTAGATAGGGATGCTAGTTAACACTAGTACAACCTACCTGAACAAACAAACAACCATGGCGGCTGAAAATTCAGTCACCATAACACTCACTGGCCTGATTCTAAATATAGAACAGGAACTGTTTGCATTTCACAGCACAAAATTGAGTGATTTTGGTGAATGTGTAACACAAATTATGCAAGGCTTAGAGGCAGGAGGTGTCAACACCTTACATTGGGACTCCCCCTAGCCAAAGCCATGTTAGCTATGCATAACATCAGGGAAAGAAAGGCGAAATGGCAACCCACATTGAACTTTGTTGCGGTAGTGTGATTTGCACACCAAAAACATCCCGGCAATCCTAGATGAAAGGACACAGCAACTCGCTGCTGATATGAACAGCACAGAGATGGCTAGGCTCAAGGCAGACCTGACCTCTAGGGCCGAAATAATAGCTAACTCTCGCACTGAATTAGCATATTGGCTAGACAAACACAGAGAAGCCGCTGAAGAGAGAGACACCCTCTCTACATGGGTTAAGGAAAGGGACTCCAAGCTTGATAAACTTAAGGAGGAACTCCAAACCCTGACCAATAGTGAGAGTGACCTAAATCTCTAAGTAGGCACCCTAGAACAATGGAACGAAGCTCTAAGAGCAAGAAATGAAAACCTTAAAACAGAGCTGGATGACCACAAACAGGATAATTAGTGTGTACCCCGCAGCGAGCATGCAGACCTCATAAAAGAAAACCGAGAGCTCTGCACCAAAGTGAAGGGGTTAACAGGAAAATGAGCAAATTTTGACAGAGGCACATTGGCTCCAAAAGGACAGGGATAAAGAGAAGAGGAGAGCACTAGAGTGGTCTAAAATCGCTGAGAACTACCAACAACAGGTAGCAATGTATCAGGGAGAGTACGCTGCCACGCAAGCCCAGCTGCACCAAATACAGCATAGGACAGCCCAGACCCAGGACTACTGTGAGCAATGTTCCAATTTTGGGTACAGGGCAACCTGTCCAGGACGACCCCAATCCTGACACCTAAAGCTCATCGGAGGCCTCCTCTGACCATGACTATGGGAGTGACCCCCGTGAACAACCCAGGAGGCCTTCCAATGCCTCCCAGGGCAGTTAGGGTGATTGTCAGACTCCTACCAACCCGACTCCTGCCCTCAGGGGTAAAACGCCACCTAAAGATCCAACTCCGCCAACACCAAAACCCTCTCACCCTAAAAGATCTTCTCCTGACCCTACTGACTCCTCCAGCAGTGATTCCTTAGAGGATGACTGGAAGGTAGATAAGCGCAGGAAGAAGCGGAAAAATAAGAAATCTAAAATACCTCCTCTGAGTAGGAAGGTAGTCAAGCACTTACAGAGCATGATGGCTAAATTTCATAAAAACTCTAAGAGCTGCATAGAAGACCACCTGATATGGTTTCAGAAAACTATGCACATGTTAGGGTGCGATGATGACTCCAATTGGGCCAAATATTTACCCTGGGCTTTCTCCCCGGAATACACCCAATTCTTTGATGCGCTAGATAATAATGGCGATTACGATTGGGCTGATTACTCAGCGGAGGTGAGCAAGCAATTCTTACAGTTCCGTAATGAAAATGAGGTACTACAGGCCACCATGACACTCAAATGTGGCAAAAACCAGAGCCCTTGTGGCTTTATACAATCCCTATGTAAGGCATTTGCACAGTCTTCACACAAGATTGATTAAGAGAGTGAGCAATTTAAAGACTCATTATTTTTTGTACTACCCCCATCTGTTAGAGCCCAAGCCTAAAGATACTCCAAAAACTAAACCAGTGAAGGTGAGCAAAGTACAGAAACACCTGAGCTAAACTGAGAAACTGGGCAGAATTACACCCAAAATGTGGGGCAAAACAATGAAGTCCCTAAGAAGCAGAATGAGAACTCTGGGGAACAACCCCCTTTACCCAAGACCGCCAATTCCCGATATCCAGAATTCTGGGTGTCACCCAAGTACAGGGGAGACCAACCCATCCTGGGCTTCTTACACCATAACCAGCACAAAGCAATGAAACAAAACTCCTCCCAGGGAGACCAGAATTCATGCCTTTCCCAAGGACAGTACTGCCCATCCTCACCCAACTCTTCAGGCGCTAATGAAGGGCAGGGCTACCGACAAGGGGGTTACCAGTGGAATCAGGACCGACCCCAGGGGATGGGATGCCCCCTATTGCCAAGGAGCAAGTCCAAGTGCTGGAGCAGCAACTTAAAGAAATGCATGACCGTTAGGCTAACTGCATGTATCAAATGCAAGGTGCTAAATCTAAGTCCACCTCTTCCTCCCTGCAAGCAGAGGGAGGGCAGCAATGACTAGATGTGGGTAACCCTGTGACACAACTACCCCAGGGTGTGTTCGCTTCTTTCACAGGACCCCCCACCATCACAATTACACCTGCAACCCCTATCAGGGAAATGGCTAAAACGACACCACTGCCTCCACACCCTCAGAGAGAGAAACTTGTCCGATGGGTTCTAATGGGACAGCCCAACTCTTCGAGAGCCGGCCATACTCCCTGGACCTGGAGATGAGCAAAAGGGTGAACTAAACCCCACCGTCTCCGTGGCTAAGGTAGCAAATCCAGACCATGGCAGAAACCACTATAAGACTCCCAAGTGTAAACCTGAGAAAATTGAAAGTATTAGAAAGAGTCTGACTCAGAACTTTCACTTTCTATGTGAACTCAGGGAGGAGACAGGGAAATATTTTGCACCTACCACCATCTTTGGGTCCCACAAAGTAGAAGCACTACTTGATTTAGGGAGTGAAGCCACCCTCATTTCAGAAACCCTATTCAAAAAGATACAACAGGATAAGGGCGAGGGGTGGGAACCCATGATTCGAGATTACGTGTGGCAACTCCAAGCAGTAGATGGCAATGATGTCACAGTGCATGGCATCACAAACATGAGTGTTCAAACAGGAAAACACAAACTCATTCACCTCATTATGATCATGGCTGTTCTTTTGACACCTCACCCCTACGGTTAGGGGTGACATCTTACAAAGGCTTTCCCCTCTGATAGATTGTGTGAATGAGATCCTCTGGACTCAAGTAAATCACCCCATAATGATCGTGGCTGTTGACACCTCATCCCTATGGTTAGCAGCAACCTCTTACAAAGGCTTTCTCCTCTGATAGATTGTGTGAATGAGATTCTCTGGACTCAAGTAAAACACCCTATCCAACTAGCCAAGATTAGGGGCACCTAACACAGGGTAAACAGGACTCACTTAATCGAGAAAACCCCGACTACCGTGGAAGTCATGTTTAGAAACAACCAAAGTTCCAAAATCACTATGGTAACCACTGAGGAAGGGCCTAGTGACAGTAAGAAACCTTGCAAGGCAGTGGTAATCAAACTATGCAAAGATCAGCAGTGGATTACAGAAATAGAAGGGGACCAACTCAAGGTTGTGACTGATGCGAAACAATGTGACACCGCTTATATGACTTACCCTAGGCACAATGTGATGAAACCTATTGGTAATATTGTACTGAAAAACAACTGCTATTTCATACCTGTTAACTTGTGTGGCAACAATGAACCAACCCTTGCAAAGCTCGCTGTAGACCAGGAACATAGCTATCTCTGTGAGGACATGTTTGATACTTTGCAGGGCAATGGAGACTGTGTCTTTAAGAGTGTGCAAAGCCAAACAGTGACTGGACTTGATGGGCCAGACAGTAATCTAGAGGTTATTGGCAGAACCATGGTTGTCATGTATGTTGTGGAAAAACGGATGTATCATCTGTTGTGGGTGGTGCGTGGGGCTAATCTTGATACGTACTTGGCTAATGACATTCTGTACAGGCTTGCTTCCATTGCTGACTTAGCAAACCTAAGGTTATGGTCCTGACTAGGCACTGACCCTGCAGACTTTATTAGACAGACAACAGGCCTTCAAATCTGCAAAAAAATTGCCATGTGCAGTAACAGTGCAACTGAAAAATTACTTCAGACTCCTGGCTAACTCTCAAAGGTGTTGTGTTCCCTTAGTGGTGAAAAGGGGGCAGGACAATGGCGCCTGAGAGAACGTAATTACCATTCATCATAGCGTGAGAGAGATGGGCTTAGATACACCCTATACTCCCCTCGTGAAAATTGAGATTGGCTTTACTGTAATACTGTTGGACAATATGAAACCCCATAATGTCACATTACCTCAGGGCATGATCCTAGGGGCTGCCATCTAACATGACTACTATACGTCTGACTTGTGAAACTATGTCATTGGCACGACCGAGGAGATGTTGCATGATGACATGTATTGTTCTAGTGTGATGTCACAAGCTTACAGCAGATACGCCATGACATCACGCTTCCATTATGAGATATACAAAGTGAAAGAGGTCACTTGCACAAAAGGGGCTGTTGAAACAGTTTTTTAAATGAACATACCAAAAGTGTGTGAAAGTTCATACGCACACAAAATCAGACATGCCCCTCACACACACACCTACTCCATTAGCGAGAGGCTTGAACAACAGTGTGAAATAGGCACACCGAACAATTAGACAAGGCAGACGTGTGCACCACTGAGGAGGAAAAACTAAAATTACATAATGTGTTGTTGGAATTTAAGGTGGTCTTTCCGAAGGACTCCTACAACTGTAGGCTCACCAACTCACACACCGTCTGCATTCAATCTGACCCCAACTTGCCACCGGTCTTCCAGCACCAGTACAGGCTACCATTAGCCTCACTGGAGGGACTGGCTGAAATTATCCACAACCTTGAAGAGAGGCACATTAGCTGACCCATACACAGCACCTACTGTATAACACTCTGATTCTTGAAATTCTTAAATCAAGTGGGGAATGGTGCTTGTGTGTGGACCGTTGCCACCTTAACCAGATGGTAAACCAGTCATGCTGGCCCCTCCTATTTATACACCACGGCTTAGCACAGATCCTGGGCTCCAACATCTTTTCCTGTATAGACCCGACCAGCAGGCACTGGCTCCTCCCCGTGGCTGAGGAAGATCAGCATAAACTTACATTCTCCTTCATGGGGGCACAAAAAGCCTGATGCCGTGCCCCATTCAGGTTTATAAACAGTGGAAGTGAGTTTAATATATTCCTCTCCAAGGCTATGCCAGATGGACAAGAAAGGGGCACACTAACGTAGATGACATCCTCATCAAAAGTACAGATCTTGATATGCACATAACCGAGATCAGACACATACTTACACAACTCAAAAAGGCAGGAGCCAAAGTCTCTATAAAAAAGGCACAATGGGGTGCAAAAAGGTAGACTTCCTAGGTCACGAGGTCACACCCGAACCTATTAACCCCCAGAGAAAGAAAATAGAGGTTCTACTCCACCTGAAATGCCCCCACTCTATTAGGGGTGTCCGAAGCCTGTTGGGACTATAAAACTACAGTCAGCGCTCTATCCCCAATTACACTGTTATTACAGCTCCCCTGGTGAAGCTGTTAAAAAAATGCAATAAATGG
>JAWWEI010498650.1:0-15219 GCA_035583255.1 Pseudotriton ruber | reverse complement strand
TAGGCGCCGGCCTGGCGGCCCCAGCACAGGGAGAAGGCGTTTGCATATGGTGGGACAATGGCATCCGCTACAGAGCGTGCCTTTGTACCTGTGGGCCAATGGTAATTGCGCCACAGGTACAAAGGCGAGGACGAGGAGGTGTTGGGACTTGAAGGCCCTGCGCCTGTGGCACAATGGGCCGCGTGAATATCAATGAAAGAGCATTATAAAGAGGTTCACGCATGCACCATGATGTAGGGCTCAAAGCGCCCCCTGGCAGAGTGTGGAGCTAGGAGCAGAAAGGGCAGGCAGTAACGCACGTGGTGTCACGTGTGGTGATTCGATTTGCGAGCATAACGGGAGCCTGGGAAAAATCCCTTTAATGGCTCTCTAATGGCTCTTGGAAAGCAAACTCGGACTCGCATTAGGATGCTCGTAAATACCACTGTATGCTATGCAGTACAACATGACCAATGTGCCCTCACACATCAACTTCCTGATGACCACAGCACCCTAAAGCAACTGTGCAGTGTACACATCCCTCCACAAATACAATGCACCAGTGAAAGGAAGACCCATGCAAATAGACCCAACGGTCAACAATGCACTGGCAGACAGATGCATGGCCATCCCGCATATCTACAGACACACCATTACAGGCTACCATACTGGCAGGTAGACACAACTAAAAAAACATGTAAGATCAACAATCAACCATGCCAATGCAGCATGGCTGTCACAACAGACACACACTAGACACCAGTGCACCATAACAAGAACATCATAGACATGCCATTGCCAGCTGTGGCAACCGGAGATGACTCCAATACCACACATTAGTTAATAGGCATACTCATGCCATGTGAGTCCACTAGTCTGTAGAATTATACACAAATGACATGATGTAAAATGCCTGCATCGTGTATAACATCGAAGGCCTCATCTTTCTCCCCCTATCTACCCACAGGACCATCAGGCACACAGTCAGCTGGCAAGAGCAGGGCAAAGAAGAGGAGGACTGTGGATCCACTGCTGGACCTCAAGGCACCCCCCCTTTGCACAATGGATGTCGTACCTGCAACCACCATCAGTGCTACCACCACCACCCCTCCAGCTACACCTGAACCAGCATCATTGTTGGGCTCCGAAGCCATGGCACAGGTCATGAACATCATGCCAGCAGCACACCAGAACATGAGGCCTGCCACATGACCACCTCCACTGGTTAAACCTCAGCAAGTAGCACCCTAGTTGGTGAGGCCAACTATGCCGCCTCCAAGATACATCCCGCCACCGATTGTACCACCACATGAGCCATTTCCACTGCTGCCAACAGAAGCTGTAATGCCCATGTAGGACATAATAGTCATGCCCAAGGATCAGGGCAACATTCCAACACCTGAAGATGAGGATGCGTCATCAGAGGGCTTAGGTGACGAATATAGCATTGAGAGCCCCCCAATGGGGATGAGCTGGTGGAACCACACAGGGAGGAGGCCAGACCCTATGCCACCATCGCCAATGCCCTGACTGATGTCCTAGCCCGCATGCAGTGGTTGGAGGAAGCTGGGAGTCAACCAAACGCACATGAGCGGGGCGTCTGTGATGCACTGGAACAGATGGCCGTTGCCCAAGCCTCCCTGGCCACATCCAAGTCCACAATGGCCAGGGAGGTTGTAAGGATCCGATGCAATCAGCAGCATGGGCAGAAGGCATTGGGACACCAATGCCGTGTGCTGCAGCGATCGGCCATCTCTGCCATCCACAACATGGCAGAACAGGTGAACCAATGTAGGTTAATGGCCATAATGTATGGTAGTCAAACAGTTATAGCTAGATAGAGAATTTCTTTCAGCGCAAAAAACTCTTGTTCCTGGAACTTCGAGGCGCTAGACATTGACATGCACAGGGTACAGACAATGCCTATTTCTGTAATGTCCACAGTGTACCTATACATCTGTGTAGGTCTGGGATTGTGCAAACAGCACAACAGCACATGACAGCATGTGTCAAGGGTACAGATAGATGGTAGAGTAGTAGGTCATCAGCATTCATGCCCCCCAAGCCATGTAGTGGAGCCCTTAGTCCGCAGACTTGTAGAGTGTCGAACTGGTGTTGGTGAAATTTGCCCATGGTGCAGTTGTGAGGCGGTCATGGTCATGGCATCAGCCATTACATATACTGGCAGCCACATATGTCAAGGGCCGTAACACATTTACAATGTACTGTCCCTTATGTGCTATTTTTTGTTGTTGTTGTAAATAATCTTTATTTACCATTATAGTAAAAGATACAGAGCAGCATATAAAAAGGAATAAACATTATTCCTGAACATACATAATTCATAAAACAATACCTCTTAATTTTAAACTTTCTTTACAAAATATATATACACGCACAAGCTTCTGCTCATCCTCCATTGCAGTGATGCTTAATACATCTTTCATTGAAGTATACTCTAATTGCAACCATCTATGCCTCAATTCCAATAATGATGTACATTCACACAGAAAATGGTGTGCATCCTCAAAGATGCCTGGGCAGTTAGGACAGTAACCTTCATTCGCTTTTGACCCATATATATATATGCTGACCAATCCTACCAATAGGCAGAAGGCCTAGTCTAATTTTAAACAGGCCCTTCAAAACATTTCAATTCCGTATCAAGATAGTGAAAGGTTCCCTCTTTTTATGGGTCTTCAGTCTCGTATATTCAGATATTGACAGTTTTGACAAGCATGCCTTATAATTTGCTGTGAAAACATTAGTGGTGATTTTGCCCCTAATTATTGCTCTATCCCAGACTAAATCATGGTCTATCAAACACTTGGGGCTTACAAAGTCATTTTCCTTGCAGATCTCTTCTACTTTACAGACAAACCCAAATTTAAAGGTGCTCATCAGAGCTTCATTTACACAGGCATCGACAAGTTTGCCTTTGGTAGATTGAGATGCCAATTTAAAAAAAAATTCAGAATCCTACATTCAACCCTGACCTAGGCCGGAATAAGGTCAAGGTCCATACTGATTAGTTCAAAACAAGACGACTGGGGGAGGCCAATCATCTTCTTCGAAAACAACCTCCAAAACCTGTAGATCTCACAGCCTTTTTGGAAATAGTTGAAAAATTCTTCAATACAATAGTGTCCGTTGCCCAAGTCTCCTGAAGCAATAAAACATCTTTGCTCTTCAGAAACTCCCAGTTCTTCCATCTACCACATTTTTCAGACAGATGAATCCCAGCTAATTATCTTAAATATGTTACACTGTTCAATCTTTCCTTTGCTAGAAGTTGGCAAGAGTACATCACTACTAAAACTTTCAGAGGCATTGGGAAAAGACACTCGACAGGCTAAGATGATATTTCAGCTTTGGATTCCGCCACCATGTCACTGTCTTCTTCGAAAGTGGTGATAGTGTCTAAAAGAGACAAATTAGATACACTGACATTGGATACAACTGCGGAAGGATGGAGTTCTGAGCAAACCCTAGAAGTGGGATTGATTTTCTCTTTCTTATTAATTTGAATCTCGGGTGAACTCACATGTGGGTGTTTCTTGGATAGCGAAACATTGGAAACTGGTGGTGGCATGATCTCTTTATTTGCCTCACCTTTTCTATTGGAGGTCACCTTCAGCTTCCTGCATTAACACACATCTATACCATATATTTGAAACATGCTAGCCATTTCCCAAATTAATTTCCTTACATCATTATTCAAAAAAATGAATTTAGCGGAAAACACATTTTCCTCAACTTCCACATAAACTATTCTAATCACATCACTCTCGCTAAGTGCTCTAAGCTGTGGGCTTTCCTTACACACTTGGAGAAAGGAGAACACATTAAACGAACGATGTTTAAATCCATCCTCCTCATAAAATATAGGTGTGAAAACCGAGAATTTCAAGCAGGTTGAATGCGTAGTGCCCATTTAATTAATGCTGCTACCCAAACTAGGTTTAATTACAACTGGCTTAGGTTTGGGTACAAAAACGTTTGCTTCCACATTCAAGCTGCTTGTAGGGTGACAAGGCACAATTTGATTAATAGAATGAGGAGCTTTACTGGCCTCATCACGAGAATTGAAACCCTGTAACAAAGTGTCAACTTTCGAACCAATCCCGTTGAATACATTCAACATCCTAAGAGTCTCTTTTAAAATTTGAGTAGTGGTGGATTTTTCATGTTTCTGAGCTAGGTTAATAATTTCCAGCTTTTCTTTGATTTTGATTAAATCTTCTCCAACTTCCTTGTTCGATGCTCTATTTAATGCCATATTCTTATTCATGGTAACCTGATAGTCTGCCAAATTGACTTTCATGGCACGCATGTCTTTTTGCTGTTCCTCTACCAAATTCGTTAGTTTAGGCATGGCGACAGCCATCTGTTCGAACACATTAGTTTGAGCCGCCCATTTGACATCAAAAGATGTAATAGAACATACTACTAAAGAACCATGTTCCCCTTCCCCTGCCTTATCCGTCATAAGAGATAAATAAGCTTCTGACAAACTAACTGATAAGTCAACTTGTGCTGGACAAGTGGATAGCCTAGGCTCTGAGACAACAGTTGGGGCCTGTACCTCTGGCAGCTCGAGCCCTGACATGGCAGAAGAAATGGGAGCATCGTTTAAAGGTTTTGCAGGCGGATTGGGGGTCGAATTATGCACGGCTTTGGAGAAGGAAAATATTTTGAGTGCAGCAGCTGCCATTGCTTTAGATACAGTTTTCCTTCCTCTCGAGGTAGGCTTTGCAGCGGCACTAGACTTAGGTTTACTAGCAGGCATTATAGGAATTGGTGCAGTTCAATGAAAAAGTACGATGTTGAAAAATGACCAAACGCTATACTGCTCACAGGAGGAGGCGTTAAACACAATATAGCGGTGTTACAATAGAGTAAACACTAAGTTGAAGGTGGCCAGCTCACCTATTCTTGCCGAAGATCGCCAAAGATGTTTGACTCTGCCAGACTCCACCACGAGTCTGCCTCTCTGTCACTCTCGCTGGAGCTCAGCCTACACGCCCCCTTTGTATGCCGGGCTCGGCAGGTGATTACCTGCAGCTGGTTTTTACTCGCTCACTTGCTCGTGTGGTAATAGCAAAGTGCTCTCTGGAACTTGTGGTACACGGTCGCCAAATGACCTGTGCACGCTTTTCTTATCTTCAGAGATGCAGATATCCACTTTCCTCCTGATATTGCGCAGTTGCCGCTTCAGTTCTGATTTTCTCAGCAAGTTGTTCTTCATGCGCCAAAGATGTTTGTCTCTGTTGGACTCCGCCGCGAGTCTGCCTCTCTGTCGCTCTCGCTGGAGCTCAGCCTGCTCGCCCCCTTTGTATGCCGGGCTTTGTATGTGCTATTGCTACCTGAGTCATATGGATATGTTACCCTACTAGTGTCTGCACTGGGAGGTTTGTAATGGGCTAGCGCCCATCATGCAGATATGCACTGGGACACACCATGCAGTGTGTAGGGTAACGCCCTATCATGAGTACAGCATACTGTGATGTACAGTTGGCTCCATACTCATATCAAATTGCAGGCATTGGTATGGCAAGGGCATCTGGACTAGGTGCAATCAGACATGTGACATGGCTTTGACTGTATTGTTGTGCATCTAATGCATGTATGTTGCCTTGTATAATGTTCATATGCTGGTTTGCTCTTGGCTGATGCCTGTCTCCTGCTTGCACCCATTCCCCATGCAGGTGCGAGTCTCGTGTGAGCTAGTGGCCAACAATGTTGGGAATGTCAATACCACAGTGGGACAGATGGGCATACGAGCACCCCTCCTGATGTGCCACCCCTGTCTAGCAGCAGAGCGCCATCATCCTCTACTGCCACAACCCCATCATTGGGGACACCACACACATCACCCCCTACTTCTGCAGCACGTGGTCAGCGCCGTCCCGGGAAGCCATCCAAACATTGAGTCAAATTTCAGGCTAATTTGTCATTGTTAATGTTGACATTGTGATTGTGGAGGGGGGATGTGACCCTCTGTATGGCTTTTCATCTAGGGTGGATGTTGGTTTGTGTGACCCATATGTTAGTTATCACCATGTTTTCCAGGGTATGCACAAATAAACATGTTTATTCACTTAGCATTTGTGGTCGCAATCTTGCAGAACACTGGAATCGCAAAGCATGTATGGCTCGAATTTATCTGCCACATGTGCCTGTGTATATACATGTAGCAGCACTGAGGTATGTAGTCAGGATGGCATATGTTGTTCTGGCACACACACATTGCTACCTGTACTTCAGGCCAGCACAGTGGCTGGCAGTGGGTGGCAATGCAGAAATGTGTGCAGCATGTAGGTTATGTAGGTTACAAGCCCTGCCACAGGTTCCCTGCAAAGGAATAGATAGACAGGTTAGTGACACAGTCTCAGGGTGGCATGTCATCTACATGTGTATTTATCAAATTGCACTCACCATGGAGGTTTAGACCCAGTGATGGTCTCATATTCCCATCATTATATCAAAATAGTATCCTAGTCATGTATGATAATTGTCTGCCCATGTACTAGCATTGTATCATGCCCATGTGCCTGACGGTTGTCCCTCATTGGACCCAAATCATAATACATTGAAATAAGGTTGTGGGAATCCCCCCTCAAATGCCTGTAGTACTCCTGCTACAGTAATGTATGTGGCCAGGCTGTGAGGTACAGTATATAAGAGTGCACATTTGTGGCACAATGTTCCATATTGCACTTAGCTGAAGCATGCACCTATCAGGCGTTCCCTCACAGCACGGCCATCGTGCACTACCACCCCTGGTGCATATAGCCTCCCAGCTTCATCCACATCATCATCATCATCATCATCATCATCGTCATCCCCAGCACCATCTACTACACCATCTGGTAGCTGCACACATCGCCTGACAGCAATATTGTGCAGCATAGCACAGAGGACCACTAGTCGGCTGACCTTATTGGGTGTGTACTGGAGTGTACCTCCAGAGCGGTCTAGGCACCGGAACCGTGCCTTGAGCAGGCCGAATGCATGCTCTATACAGTTCCATGTACTAATGTGTGCAGCATTATACCTGATCTCCGCTGGTGTATGTGGGTTCCAGAGAGGGGTCATGAGCCATTGGCGCAGCGGGTAGCACGAGTCACCTACAGGAGGGATGGTATGCTATATCAGCTTGTTATACTTATTATGGCATGCTTGTGAGTATGTGGCATGATGTGCATGGTTTCACGCAGGCCATTGTGTTGTGGGGATGTGGAAGTCAAAGTAACTGGTGGCTCATGCATCTGGCCAATAGTGAGGTAGGGGTTTTGGGTTTGTAGGCCATCATGGTGGATTTGTGGTCATCCGTGTGGTGGTACATGCAGGGTAAGTGGCCTGCCAGTGGTGTGCAAAATGGGCCTTTGTAGACAGATACATACCTAGTAGTAAGGACCTGGGTGGGACATGTTGCTCCATGTGATCATACAGGGTGCTTGCACGTAGTATCCGTGAATCATGTGCAGAGCCTGGGGGGCGTGGCCTAGCTGTTATGGAGACCAGACGTGCGGAGCTTCGGCTCCGGTGTATAGCTGAGATTTTACCCATTAGCGTAGCTACTGCGGGGACCTCGACATACCCTTCAGTGTTTAACGTTCCTGAGGACGTTTTGGCATCGTTTTTGGTGGTTGCTTGATCCTTTCCCCTGCTGGTGCTCGAGTCTTTGCACACACGTGCGCCGGACTACGCCCTTCCTGGTTGGGCACGGCCCGGGGCGGCTACAACGGCTGGACTCATTGTGACGATTGAGGGCTTACCTGCTGATATGGCCGGGGTCGGAGACACGGCAACGAAAAGAAAGGAGAAGGGAAAGAAACAAAGAGCGGACACAGACTTTTTTACGCCACGGAGTGCGGCAAAATCACAGCCGCTGTTAACGGATGTGGGTGCCCCTCCCTCCACTGATTTGATCCTTCCAATGCTCCGAGAAATAGGAGATGCCGTGAGGGAGAATGGTGTGCAGATAGTGGCCTTGTCTGCAAAATATGACGGCTTGGCGGTCAGGATGCAATCAGCTGAGGATCAGCTGGTTGCCCATTCCACATCCTTGGAGACCACTGTGGCTGCCTGCACCTCCTTGAAATCTTCTGTGGCCACTTTGCAATCAGCTGTGGAGGGTGCGGTCACGTCAGTGGTGTCTCAGGGGCGCAGACTAGAACGACTGGAAAATAGTCTGCGGTCAAACCGGCTTCGCCTGCTTGGCTTACCATGCGATGCAGAGGCGGGAGATCCTGTTTCGTTCTTGAACACCTGGCTATCGGAGGAGTTGGCGGACTGTAATAAAGGTGATTCTTTTTTTGTGGACTCAGGTTACCGACTACGGATGTCTACGAATGTGACCTCAAGTTTGGGAGAAATTGGGACTACTCTACTATTCACGGTGCCTGACCAGCGTGAACGCAATAGACTAATGGATTGTGTAAGGAGGAAGGTTCGTGGTCTATTTTATTCTGGTCATCGTATTCTGATTTTTCCCGACATAGCCCCCGAGACCTTGTCTCGTCGCCGTGAGCTGCAGGCCGTGAAAAAGGATCTGATTGCAGGTGGATTGAAAGCTGGAGTATTATATCCGGCGACGCTCAGGGTCTCTTGGGGAGAGAAAGAGTATGTATTTTCAAATGTAAAGGATGCCAAAGTTCTGTTGAAAAAAGTGCAGGAGAAATAAGAGGGGCGGGGGTCACTGCTTTAGACCCGTTATTGTTGTGGTCATTCTTGGAATGCTGTTAATAATCGTTACTTAGCTTTTTGAAGGTTTCATTAGGGAACCTTGACTTTTTTTTGACTCTTGATGTCTGGACCTTGTTATCTTACATATGTGACACTCAGCCAGGGCACTGGCTGCTTTATACCTTTTGATCTTTCCAAAAGTGCCCCACTTCGTTTTTGAACGGTGATTTGTGAACATTATGTCGTTGATTCCGAATTTTGTTTTTTTTCAAACTTTTTGTTGCTGTGAATGGCATTGTTACTGTGTATTAACAGTTTTGAAGATGTATAACTGTTATAAGATGAATAAATATATTTAAAAAAAAAAATCATGTGCAGAGCCTGGAAACCATGCACAGACATGCTGAATGCATAGCTCATGATCACACACCATTTGTACAATCATGGTGTGTGTCATTTTTCTATTGCAGTATGCTGCCTCATGGTCTCTGGGTGGCTCCAGGGTGATGTGCGTGCAATCGACACAACCTATGATGTTGGGGAAGTTTGCAATGGCATAGTAACAACCTTCTTGCCATTGTATTCCTCCGGTGTACGGGGCATGTATATGTGCTGGTCGACCCTTCTGAGCATGGCTGTCAGCACCTGGATGGTATGAGTAAGTGCACAGTGTCAGCGATGTGCAATATGTGCATGTCTTCATTGCACAAGTATCTTGCGGTGGGTATGCATTGTGTATGCAGTGCATATCGTGGGACAATTGTTCATTGACATAAATGCAGGTTGACCAACATTGATATGTGTGCATTAGTAGGAAATATTTGCTCACCTGTGTCAGGATGCGTAATAATGTTGGCTGGGCAATGCCATGCAGCATAGCTGTTGTGTGCTGGAATGATCTTGTTGCACATAGATGTAGTACCACTAGCAGCTTTAGGAGTGGCGGTATTGCAGTACCTATCCATATGTCTGGAGTTATATCATGCTCAATGTCCCTAAGGATGTCCTGTATGGTCCACATATCCAACCTGTAGGTCGACAGGATCTGTTGTGCTGTCACGCCCAGGGCTGTGAGCCGTATGCGGGGGATGGTGTGCCCCCTTGTTCTCCTGGGCTGCCTCAGTGGTGCCATGGGTGGCGGTGTTAGTGCTAGAGAGGGTGAAGGGGTTGTTAGGCTGCAGCTTGTAGTCCCCTGGCTATTAGTAGGGGCCTGTGTATGGCCAGCCTGGCCATAATGTTTTCCCTCATCCTCCTCTGCCTGTTCTCCATTTCGCCTTCTTGCTTTGGTATTGTGCACTTCCTGGTTCATTTATATGCATGTAGAGATTGGTTGTGCATTTGCTGGGCTGCTATTGGCTCAGTTGCTGGGCTTGGTCTTTCTCCTCTTTTTTTCGGTGTTTTTCAGCGCTATATTGCTGCCATCCGTGTGCTGTAGACACGGTTAACATTTATCGCGGTCTATCGCTTTTTTTCTGGTGGTGTTTTTAGCGTATGCTGGCTTGTAATCAAGCGGTTGACTGCATGTATTCACACTGTGTTTTGTGAGGACGGACCGCGTGAATACATGCGGTCAGTATCCTCGATTTTTGGCTATTTAGACGTAATCAAGCGGGGGCTTAGAAAAATCAGATGTGCGGTTCACCGTGTTTTCTGCAGGTCCGCACACCTCATAATGACCCTGAAGATATACAAAGGTGTTTGGTAAAGAGCTTTAAAAACTGCTGATACTTTCTTTTTATTATTTTCAGTGAAAATGTTTTTTTTTGTATTGTTTTATTGTTCAAATGTGGATATTTTACATGCTGTTATTCCACAGCTCACCACTAGGGGGCAGTAAAAGTATAGTAAAACACAACACAAATATTTTTGCGTCTGATTTTCGTCAGTTAAAGTTAAGGTAATTCACTACTTTGGAAGTGCAAAAACTGTAAAGCTGAGCATTTATTTTCTAATTGAATGACAAATTACAGTTCTGTGAAGGAGAATGCAAAGATGTAAGGCAGTGATAACCAAGATTGGGCCAGGTTGTACTTTAAAATGAATATTTAATTAAAGCAAACATTTATTTCATTTTTCAGATATTTTATTTTACAAATACAGTTTTGCACAATTTGCATAATGTTCTACTGTTGCCCCTCAGCCAGACAGCTTTTTTCTAGGCACAATTAGCCTGAAGCTCTGATACTCTGCTTCACATAACAATCAGAGTTATAAAGCAATTTATGGACAGGCCTTAAGCTGATAAGGGGAGGACAGAGCTCTCATATTTAGTGGCAGGGTATTTACTGTGTGATAAATGGGCTTAAGGAATATCTGCTCTCACAGAAGGCTTCACTGAACCACGTGGTACCCTACCTGGCTCTGTGGCACACTAACAATACCAATTAATTCTTTCTTAGGCACATGCTTGCATTCATCCATCATATCTCATAGGAAGCAAAAACACATCCCACTCGCCCACAATAAATAACACTCTGAAAACTAATGACATTGCCAATGCTTGTTTGTTTTAGTTTACCTTTGACATGCAGAGCACACCCACCGGGCAGTAGAAGAGGCAGGTTTTGAAGCCAGAGGGGGCTAAGTGCTCAGAACCAGGTTCACCATAGACATCAGAGGGTGGCCTGGGGGACACCACAGACATCCATGGGGGGCCACCGACCTCCCAGGCAGGGGTGTACTGCATCAAATTGTATCTGCCTCCTGAAGTGGGCCACTGTTTTACCTGCCCAAATGGGGCCTCTTTTTTCATGTTTTGTTAATGTTTTGCCTAAAGGCATACAGTTACACAACAAAATAAGGAAAGTCCCTGAATGGGGCTCTTGAATGGAAAACCTTAAATTCAATGATGTAAACATGGTATTTTTTCTAATAAGAATAACATTTAATAACTTCTGTGCCCTCTGAAACAGTATTACTGAAAACATTGTCTAACTCGTGTACTCTGTTATGAAAATAGGTGAATAGTTGGATAATATTTTTATTTTTTCCTTCAGCCTGACAGTTACATGAATGCATTACAGAATGAGCCTTAGCACACGCACGTGCATGCTGTACGTGCCCCATTGTTAAAGGGCCAGTTCACTCCATTGTGTATATTTTTCTTTTTCAGTGTCCATACCTTCCTGAATGTAAATTATTTTGTTTTATTTGTTCAAGTCATCTCAAATCACTACTTTCCAATGCCTGCACACTCTCCTTCAGTTTCAGCCATTTTGTGGTGTGATTTTGTTTACATTTTCCTTGTGGAGTTTATGACAAAGCTAACCTCTTTTTCTTCTGCACCTCTTCCAGGAGAATACAAGTTACTTTGTCACAAACGCCGCCGGGATTATGTAGACAATTAAAATCACACCACGAAATGGCTGAGGGAAGTGAGGGAAAACAGGCATTCAAAATTTGAACTGAAAGTATATGTATGTAAAAAACCCAATGTACAGAATACAATAAAAAAAGAAAAGAAATAGTGTGCAGCTCAAACAATATTCAACTCATAAACTGTACATTCACAGGTCAGCAGCATGTGCCAGTAGCATCATCAGCCAGTCACGATGACTGATGATGCTTTGACCTGGCATCATCAGCCAGGTCACAATGGCTGATGATGCTTTGACCTGGCATCATCAGCCAGCAGGTCACAATGGCTGATGATGCTTTGACCTGGCATCATCAGCCAGGTCACAATGGGCTTTGAAGTGCTGCATCCTAGAAACAGCCAGGCTGGCAGATGTGCTCAGGACACAGCTGGAGAGAGAAGCGTTTTCCTTACTCTCGAGGACTCAGCACATCTGGGGAGGCCTCGGCCTCTGGGCCAGCCTCACTTTGGAGAGAATCATTGCTATTAATTTATTGCGCAAGTTGGCTTGTCCTTCCTAATCCAGACAAGATACAAATATGAGTTGGCAGAGTGTACTTGAAGATATGTTATACCGCTGTTTGACAGCATGCCTGGGTCGCCATGGCTTACAACATGAAATCGAAGCCACCAGGCTTACCAACTTTGCTGTATTATTGGTAAACGCCTCGAATCCATTTGCAGGCCCATCTGGTGCTATTAAAACAAAAAAAGACCAAGCTAAGACCGCCTTGGGAAAACTCTCTAGGTGGATTCGCACTTATTGCCCGTGGGCAGGAAGTTGGGCTTTCAATGAGATATACAATATGAAGGATTACCTAGCAGGATGCAGCAAAAAAACCATTAATAGAACACTATGGAGAGCATCACTCCTAACCTTCCTAGGTCAGATTCTAAACAATTCCCCCAACGAGTGGCGCTATTGGCTTATGGAGGATTTGGCTTCCTGTGTGCCAATGTATGAATCATTTCGAGTTGAAAGGATGTTCCTCCATAGATGCATGGGGCTATCGTTCGCCTACTGTGAAACTGCAGCTACAACTTATCACTATATGACCGGTATGGTGGGAAGCATTGAGGCGGAGAGCGAGGTAGATAAGATAAATTTTCTTTACGGGTTTTACAGGTGTGTCAACATGAACCCAGCGGTAGGAAAAACAGTGGTACCAATCTGCCGAGATATTTTTAAATCTATTATTGAGCAGCCAGAAGAATTTTTAACAAATGCCTATTTTTCAGGCTGTGAAGAAAACCCAACAGACAAGTCAAAAATAGATAAATCCATTACTATGATGCAACTAATGGAAGCATGCGCCTACTGGAGGTCACATGAACTTTACAGTACGAATACTCCAAATGACAGCGTTTAAGAAAACTTCTCTGCTTGGACTGCCGAACTCCTCGAGTGTTCTCTTTAGCACTCTGAGTGTTTGCTTGGGATCTACAACTTCCTGTGTCCCCTGCGCTTTAATAGCAGGTGGGGTGAGCGGCAGAAGGGCAGCAAAAGGGCAGCAAAAGGACAATTGACCTCAGTACTGGATCACTGAACTTCCTACTACGTGATAAGGACTGACGTCGCTGTTGCTGGAGGTGTGTTCTGAAACAGAGGTGTTGCTGTATGCGAGGGACGCCAGCGTGGGACGGCGCGTTCATCTGTGCTTGGACTGCCAAACGCCTCGAGTTTTCTATTTAGCACTCTGAGTGTTTTCTTGGGATCTACAACTTCCTGTCTCCCCTGCGCTTTAATAGCAGGTGGGATGAGCGGCAGCGTAGCAGCATAAGGGCGGCAAAAGGGCAGCAAAAGGGCAATTGAACTTCCTACTACGTGATAAGGACTGACGTCGCTGTTGCTGGAGGTGTGTTCCGAAACGGAGGTGTTGCTGTATGCGAGGGACAGCAGCGTGGGACGGCGCGTTCATCTGTGCTTGGACTGCCGAATGCCTCGAGTTTTCTATTTAGCACTCTGAGTGTTTGCTTGGGATCTATAACTTCCTGTGTCCCCCGCGCTTCTATAGCAGGTGGGGTGAGCGGCAGAAGGGCAGCAAAAGGGCAATTGACCGCAGAACTGGATCACTGAACTTCCTACTACGTGCTACGGACTGACGTTGCTGCTACTGGAGGTGTGTCCTGAAACAGAGGTGTTGCTGTATGTGAGGGATGCCAGCGTGGGACGGCGCATTCATCTCTTTTTAACTGTTGAACTCCTCAAGTGTTCTATTTAGCACTCTGAGGTATTGACTATGCTTTTGTTCACTTGATTGATTATTGCAATATAGCTATATTACATGTGTGCTAAATAGTTCTGTAGTTTTCTTTTTTCTTTTACTGTTTTTCTTAGCCATTTGCTTGGGAACTACAACTCCCTGTGTACCCTGCGCTATAATAGCAGGTGGGGCGAGCGGCAGCATAGCGGCAGAAAAGCGGCAAAAGGGCAGTTGGCCGCAATTAGTCGCAGTTTGATGCTGTTTGCTTGTTTTGCTGTTAACTTGTTTTATTGGTTAATAGCTTATCCCCTGCTACGGTATGGGCCCAAAAAGAAATGGTGGGGCCCAAAAGGCTAAATATGTGGAAACTGATGCTAACCTTGTACTGGGGTCAAAGGTACCATTGAAAAATATCTGTCTGCATCACCTAATCCTGCAGGAAATCGTGACAACATGGGTAAAAAAATATGTTTTGTACAGAGAATTGATCGGAGTGATATCTCATTTCAGCTGATGTCAGGTGAAAGCTTTTTTGATCGTAGTGGTTTATCAGTTAGGCAACTATGTAATCAGTCTCTGCTTAAAAACGGCTTCCTTCATACTAATGATGATGACAAAGTGGATATTGTGATTCAGCCTGGGGATGGTTCAATCTATCTATCTATATTCTCTACCGGTGGTCGCCGGTAGAGAGTTAAGTTATCTTCCAACATCTATTAAAATCCTGATTTTCAGGTGGCTATAACTTTTGAGTCGCTTGACGAATCTTAATGAAATTTGGCATAAAAAGTGGTGGGCCCAGTCTGAATCTTTTTGCCAAATTTCATGAAGATTCATCAAACAGTTTTTAAGTTATTCAAGAAGGAAAAAACAGGGTGTTTTTTGCTCCCCCCATTCATTTTTACATAGAGAAATCATGCCATTTCCAGAGGACTGCACAGAAAAAACTAGCTTACAGAAACTTGTCATTCCAGTCACAAAAGAAGCAGA
>JAWWEI010487574.1:0-15235 GCA_035583255.1 Pseudotriton ruber | reverse complement strand
GCTCCATCAGTGAATACCTTTCATATCTCCCCACCCCCACCTCCTTGCTCCTCGCTCAATCCCATTTTGGGCACATGTGTGGTGCACAGAAAATTAGAAGACCCATATACCTCGGTGCACCAGAGCTTTTGCTTAATTAATTGTTATTTTTGGTCGCCAGCCTAACAGTCTCTGACTGCCACCAATCTCAAACACCCCATCCCCCGCCCATCAATCCCGTACTCACTGTATGTGTGGCACTTGTTTTTGGGTTCCTGGGCACACTGGGAGTTTGGGGTCCCTGTCTGACACTAAAGGCCTCACTCGCATTGCCAAAAATGCGATCACAACACAGGCCTGCTGAGGAGCACCAACTACAGGGAGGGCTGGAAGTGAATCCCGGCACTGTTATTGGTGTTATAACACCAGCAATAATGCCGGGATTCACCTTAAGCCTGCAAGGCGCATCTGAGAGCAATGTTAGTGTGACTGCGTGTGGGTTCAGTTTTTGTAAGTGCGTCACACATGTGGTGCACATTAAATTTGAAGACCCATATCGTGCATTAATTATTTTCATTTTTTTGCTGCCAGCTTAAACCCCCCCAGCCCATCAATCCCATATGTGGGGCACTTTTTGGGGGTAAACTGGGAGTTTGGGCCCCAGTCCGACACCGAAGACCCTTCCATGTGGTCAGTAGTCTACGAATCTTGAGATCCCTGAAGGGGATCTCAAGATTCATAGACTAGTGACCATCCAAACATATCAAAGCATGAGCACCACCTGTTACTCTGTCCCCACCACCACCCCCCGGTAGAGGCCTTGTACATACCTGCTCTGGCCTCCATGATCAGCACACCCGACGAATCTCCTGACTAGTTGCAGACGGAATGGCGCGCACTCTGCTCTACGCCCATGCCCGCCTGCTGGCAGCCAATCAGAATGCACCTCACATTAAGTGAGCTGTGTTCTGATTGGCATTTTTTCCCCAGCCTACAAACGAGGCCCCGAGAGCATTCTGGATACTCCTGGCTGTGGCGCGCAGTGTCAGAAGGTGAGTTTGGCACAGAAGCCGCGAACCCCTGCATTATACTTTGCAAGCTATCTTTGTCAGTAAATTTGGACAAATCAAAGGTTATGGTTATCATGAAAAGTACTGTATCTAAAAAGTGTTTTTATCCTTTTAGACTGAATGACTTACCCCTTGACCAAGTCGATTCCTATGTATATCTGGGCTGCACATTTTTTAGGGTTCACTCTTGGCAAGCGATGACTTTGGTCGGTGCAAGAAAAGCCTTGCAGGTCAATGGGGTAATTCTGCGACTTAGGTCCAAACAACCCAAATATATGGTGGCCCCTATCCTGAAGGTGTACCAGGCTAAGTCTACCTCAGCTGTCCTCTATGCAGGGGAGTTCTGGGGAACTGTGAACCCTTCTGGTTTGGATATTATTGAACGGCGTTTCTTGAGACAACTGCTATGTTTGAACCAAAGTATTGAAAACGAAATATTGTTTTATGAATCAGATATGGTTCCGATAGGTGGGAAACTGGCATGGTTACCTGCGACGTTCTTTGTGAAAATCTTGGGAAGAGCACAAGAGGACATGCTAAACATTGCGTTGAGGGAAGGTCTGGGTTCTGATCTACGAAATTATTTACCTTGGTTCAATTTTGTTAGACGGAAACTGTTATTGGAAGGACTACCTGATATTTTTGGTTCTAATCCCTATGAAACTTTGGTTTCTGACTTGTCTTCCTGTGATTTAAAGCTTATTAGAAAGGTTAGTCTGGCAGATACCCTTCTTCGGAATGGGGCAGAGAAATGTTCAGTCCAGGACTACATTTCCCTTGCCTTACAAGACCACCAAATCATGCATAATTTACCGCTGTCATTCTCTGAACGCCGGAATTTAATGAGTTTTAAATTGGATATTTTATTTAAGGATTTTAACGGCAAGCCTGGTTATAAGCAGTGTTGATGTGGTTACTTTGAGTAAACTGTTTTATATGTGTTTTTTTCCTGCCCTTTTTATGATCTTCCTAGGAAACAGTGCATGTTGGAAGCTTTTAAAAAACTAAAGTATAACCAAATCCGTCCACTGTTGTTTTACCTTCGTAAGCTTTCTGTCATTTTTATAATTTTTTCAGTGTCCACATTTATTCAGTCTGTTTTAATAATTCGCAAAAATGCAATAGATTTGTGATATTTGCTAGATTTTTGTACCCTCATGCCTTTACCCGGACCAATTATGTTATCAATCCAGCCTATAAAGGTTATACTAAGCACTCTAACTTTGCATCGTTGCTATGGAACACTGTTATTTGCTGTTATAATTTAGTCCAATTCGACAAATGGTTCTATTATTTTTTAACCAATTTTAATGATCCGTCTTGTTTTGGCCAAAGTTTACTGTATTTTTTATTTGTACCTTGTGTGAACTGTTACTATGTATTGGCTTTATGAATTGGCCACATTTGAACAAATCTGTTATTGAATTGCACTGATATGTAGTTTTCACGGGCAGCTATTTAGAGTCTGAAATTGTAAACTGTACCTTTTTGGTTTTGCACATTCTGCTATGCATATTTGCACAACTCATAAGGCAGCTAATACAGAGTTAGAATCTGTGACTGTTTTTACAAAATGTATGTTCTTTATATTACGGTATGCGTATTTGCACAATGCGGAAGGCAGCTGATATTGTATAGTTATAATTTTTGGAAATTTTAATATGAATTTTAATTGTTTGTTAATTGATTGGCTGATCAAGATTGTGTTCTCTGTACAACTTTGATGGCACTTGTCAGTTGCCGAATAAAGACTTTTTGACTTTGACTATACTTTGCAATTCAAAAATGGACTCTGCAACTAACTGTTGGGGCATGTGCAACCCCCTTGGGGAGGGGCTGCAGATACCCTGGGGGGTCGCGACTCACAGTTTGAAGACCACTATTATAACACCTTCTATGGACCATATTTGGGGCACTCTATTAGCGGAAAGTTTTATGTGGGTGAACATAGGCAAACACAACATTTCTGTATGCAGCAGTGCGTCTATGGGATCTCTGGGGTGGTGCACAAAGCTTAGTTAAGCATTTCTGTGGTTAACAATACATTTCATTGAAATCAATTTCCCCAGTCCTTTGCCTCGCCACTCCAAAAAGATATCAACATGGTCCTTGGTTGGGGTCAACCTTGTTTGTGGGACACTCAACAAGGGTGAACATCGGCAAACCAAACAAAACATGAATCATTTCTCCCACCCCTATAATAGTCACATAACTTCCCTCTCCTTAGCAGCGTATTTTGCATGTGACCATCTCGAAGACTGGCCACCCTCTGCCTGCTATTTTCATTATCAAGGGCTTAGGTGTGCCTGAGGCTCCCCCATTGGGTGTGCGGTACCACCGGATTAGTGTTGTTATCTCTAGGGCAAATATGAGTAGCTATATCTCTTCTTTATTACCATCTGCCCTTTTCCCCTACTGCCTGTATGAGATCGCTACACTTTTATAGGTAGAAAGTGCTGAAATAGGCCTGGCTGTGCTTTCTGTTCGTAAAGTGTTTTTCTTTTGCAGTGGCATGTGAGCAGGTGGAAGGCTGTCAGGCTATCTAGGTCTCTGGCGGTATTCAGGTCAGATTAACTAAACTGCTTCTTGCTGTTTGCTCTTCCTCTTCTCCTCCTTACCTCTTTGTGTGCATTGCATGCCATGATGGTGGGTTGGTGGTGTGTGCAGTGATGGTGGGTTGGTGGTGTGTCCAGTGATGGTGGGTTGGTGGTGAGGTGAACTGTCCCATTCTTTTGTATTTTTGTCTCCCTTTCTCAGTGCAGCTAGTGTACGGTTTCCATTGAGTCTAATCAGTCGTCTTAGCAAGAGGGTGGTCGTAAGTAAAGTTGTTTATGAGAGGGGAGGTGGGGCAGTTACAGGAGGGGCCTCTCAAGGGTCTTACACTTCTCATTATAGTTCTGAATTGTGCTTGCCCCTGGCAACGGTTTCCTGCAGGGTCACCTCTGGGGTTCAGAGGTGAGCACTTTGTGTGTTATTGAAGATGAAATACAAAAGTGTCTGGTGAAGCTAAATGGCAATCGACACCCTGGTGCCCTTCACAATGTGCTGGATAGCAGAGGGGTGATGCATCACTGAACCTCAGGGTGGGGTTATGGGTGCCTGATAAATAAAGTACTGTCACTTAAAGTCTCTGACCATATCTGAAGAAGTGGGCTTGTAGACTGAGGATCTCTATGCTTTTGTGGTTCTCTAAAAATATAGTGGCACTATGCAGTGTTTGCCTTTAAATGTAAAGTATCTTGATCATATTTAAGAAAAAGGTACCTCTATTTTTGTGTTTTGTCGACTATAAAAAGGCTTTTGACTTTATACCGCGAGAGAGACTATGGTCTAAATTATTAAAATTTGGTGTGCCACCTAATCTAATTAAGAGCATTCGCTCTTTATACACGGATACATGGGTAAAGATTAGGTGGGGAACCAATGGTCAGTTGAGTGAGCGTGTATCAACAAACAGAGGTCTTAAACAAGGTTGCATACTTGCACCTATTCTTTTTAATTTATTTATTTCTGATTTGGATAATTGTTTTAATAATATCAGATGTATACCACCAAAAATGAATAATTTATCAATTGATGTCTTAAGTTTTGCTGACGATCTTGTTCTTTTAGACCTGACTTCTGATGGACTTCAATGAAAAATAGATGCTTTGTTAGATTATTGCACTATTAACTAAATTCAAATCAATACTTCTAAAACTAAGACTATGACAATTGGAAATTGCAAAAGAAAATGTTCATGGAGGTTAGGTAATGTTTTATTGGATGATATGCAATATTTTAAATATCTTGGTGTTAATTTTAATAGTAAAGGGAATTGGAAGGACCATGTAGCTTTTTAAAAACCTAAAGCAACTGCTCTGACTAACAACTTATGCACTTTATATAGGAAGTTACCAAAAATGGATGTTAAAAATCTAATTAATTTATTTTTAATGAAATGGAGATCTAGTGTTTTGTATGGAGCTGCTATTTGGGGTCGTGATTTTATAAACACCATACAATGTTTGGAGACCTCCTTTTGAAGGAGACTATTTTGTCTTCCAGGATGCACTCCTTTTCAAGCACATTATTTAGATTAAGGCATTCCAAGCGCTAAATATGCTATGGATTGGGCATTTTTATCTTATTTTGAACGCCTAGCGGATGGTTCTTCAAAATCAATTTTGACCAAAGCGGCAATAAGCGAGATATTCACGCAGGGTTCAAGCCATTCAGTAATAAGATATGCTCTTAAACTGATTGATATCTATAACATTTGCTGGAACTTTGTTTCTGAATCAGATGTGTCTAGTTTTTGCTCAAAAGAACCGTGCCTAAAACAAAAGATTAAAAATGTGGACTTCTCTTCAATGTTTGACCATTGTTGTAACTTACCCTCTCTTGTTAATTATCTGCTAGTTAAAACACATGCAGGACCTGAGAATTTTATTCGTAATTGTTCATCTTATGTTGTGTTACGATCTTACATGAAATTGCATTATGGTATTTTACCTGTTAATGCATATATTTTAGGTCATGAGAATGTCCCAAGATCTGAACGTTACTGCTCAACCTGCTGTGATACAATTGATGACATTGACCATTTCTTATTTGTATGTCCAGTCTTAACTAGTTTGAGAGATATTTGGTTAAAAGATTTGAATAGCAAGCATCTGGTTCTAACAGCGGACTCGTTTTCTAATTTAGTACATGTTCATAATTATTTAAAGAATGCATTTGCTACCAGGAAAGTGAAATTTTAAATTTTAAAATTAATTTCTTTACCTTTTTTGATAATCTAAATGGGAAGTACTAGTTGTTAAACCTTTTTGTAACTGTTGATCGAAACTGCTGTGTTGTCTTGATATACATAGCAGCATAGTTGTAAAAATTGCATGTTTTGGTACATCTGCATCCAAGAACGTGACCGGATTCCACACCAAGCACTGTTGTTTACAGTTCACTTTTCTGCCATTATGTTGTTTAATATTGCTATATTATTTCCATTTTTCCATTTGGCCCAATCAGCAGTGTGTGTTTCTGGAGTATGCGCGCTGTAATTGGTGGTTAGTGTACGTGACAGAAATAGTTGGATGAAATGTGAGGAACAAATATTGTATAACTGCATGCTTGAGAATTTTAAGTATGGTGAAGAGGTCCATCATAGCCTAGCAAGAGCAGACATCATAGTTAAGTGGTTCTCAAATTGGGTTTACACACCATGCGGGAACCCAGTACAATGGTTGTGGTGTCACAACCTGAGAGCTAAAGCCAATCACAGGAGAGTCATGCACAACTAGTTCCCTCTAGCGAGAGCGGGCAGCGCAAATCTCTATGCAACATTTGCTGCTTGGTAGGAATATTGGTGATTACATCATATGCAAAAGAAGTCCTAGAAATTCCAATTTTTCGCAGGGGACACAATTGAAATATATGTTGATCAATGGGTCCAGGCAAGTTTTAGGACCACTGCTTGGATTCTCCTCCAACTTGGTACGAGTGATGCAAATGTGTGAATAACTCTTCTCTCACTTATGCTTTGTAAGAGCACCAAACTGTGCTATGAGGAATCTCAGCACCAGAAGTTATCACTGAAAAAGTTCCAGAAGTCCCCTCAAATCTGGTCCAGAAACAATTTTTCCCTCAGCAGAGAAGTGTTTATAATGTATGCCAGTGTTTCTCTGGGAGTGAAGTCCCTCCCACCACAAAGTTCCCTGTAGTGATTAATGGTCAGAGATGGAGGGAGGAATCATGTCCATCATAAAGTATTTGGGAACTTCGGATTTCAAGCAGTAACCATAATCTATACTGTCACGCCAGAGAAAATGTATCTCTTGAAGAAACATCAGCTCAGCATGTGCAGAAGTAAGCTCATTTCACAATTTACTTTATTTCAAAGGGGTATTGCAACATCTACGGCTCAGAGATGCACAAGTTAATAATGCTGTCAATGTTTATACACCATGATACATGATGATAAGCTTGTAGAGCTAGTGGCAAAGACAATATATAGCTTAAGATGATCTTGGTAGTAGGTTTCCCACCCATCCCCCAACTCCCATCTGTATTCTGAAACAGTTCACCCAGAGTAACAATAGGATGGTGTGGACATTTAGAAAAGGGCAAAAAAGGGCTATGGCTGGGGAGTGCAGGCAGTGACACAGAATACTGGTTGTAGTACTTAAACCAGGCATTGTGTGCTGGCAGACTCCCAACCCTTTAGCAGAGTGCAAAAGGCACTCTATATGTACCCTAAAGGAGGGTACCTATACACTTACTCCCAGGGATATGTAGCTCCTGAGGGAGAGCTACAGGTAAATATCTGGGGATCCCTTGGGAAGAAACACATATATGACACAGGCACTTACATGTATGATGCAGGCTTGAGAAAAGTTGGAGACCAAACCAAGTTAAAGGATACAGATATTTATTACAATTAAAAGAAAGATAGGAAAGGGGTGACACAAATTCACCCTAGCAGGCAGGAAGAAACACAGATGTAATGAGTGGAGGCTAGTGGT
Organism: Pseudotriton ruber; assembly: GCA_035583255.1. NCBI lineage: Eukaryota > Metazoa > Chordata > Amphibia > Caudata > Plethodontidae > Pseudotriton > Pseudotriton ruber. The sequence continues at coordinate 7,683 of JAWWEI010487574.1, read as the reverse complement.
GTAAAATATGTCCAAATAGTAGGAACAGCTCAGGCTACCTAGCACTAAAACAAGGAAACAGACCTTGTAAGACTGCCAGAAGTATTCAATGTTCTTGAGTTCAGGGGAAAAAAAGCTATGTGCTACACTGTAAAATGGAGCCACTACAGAGAACACACCAGGGAAAAATAAACCAAGCTAAGTAGAAGAAAATAGTGGAACTGGGAAGACAGGGACTGGAACTTACTGGAGCCCTGCTGGGATCACTCACACAAACTTGGGTGGTCTGAGGCAGTTTAACAGTCTGCGCTCTAGGGGTGAGGCCTGCCACACAAAGTGACAAGTCTGGCCCTCAGAGCTAAGGCCTGGATGGGGTTTGCCCGGGACAGAGCACCCCAGATTGGGCACTGGCAGTGGTAACTCTGGCACAGGGAAAAAGAGACAGATGGAAACAAGATAGGCAGGCAGGAGGAGGAAAATAAAATAAAATATGAACAGAAAATGACTGGCCAGGGGTCCAGAGTTACAGGGGCACTCTGCTATCAATTTGACCCAATTCAGAGGGCAGAGGGAAGTGGGGCTATGCAGCAATTTCACTTTGCCAGGTTGCAGGACAGTTGAGCGCCTGATCGCTTTATATTTTTATGTACGAGGGGCTTTGGAGCCCCTCTAGAATGGCCCAAATACTGGTTGGTGGTAGGGCCAGCATCCTTTAGCCAATGGCTGTCTGGAAGGTGAGGAGGGGGCCCCTGGGGCCAAACCTTTGGCAGGGGATGTGGGGGCCGGAGACAGAATAGAAGGATGAGACTGCAAGAGAGAGTGGAAGAGATTGAGATAGAATGAGTGAGTATGAGTGTGAGAGAGTGAGTGAGGACTGGAGAGAGAGAGTCAGGGAGGGTGAGTGAGATAGAGCGTGAGTGAGGAATGGAGAGAGAGTGAGAGACTGCGAGGGAGAGTGGAAGAGAGAGTGCGAGTGGGAGTGATTGAGATAGAATGAAAGCGAGAGAGAGCTTGAGTGTCAGAGAGTAAGCGAGGAATAGAGAGAGAGAGAGTGAGGGAGGGTGAGGGAGGGAGAGCGTAAGTGTGAGAGAGTGAGTGAAGAAGAGTTAAAGAAACTGCGAGGGAGAGTGGAAGAGAGAGAGTGAGTGGGAGTGATTGAGATAGAATGAGAGAGAGCTTGAGTGTGAGAGAGTAAGTGAGTAATGGAAAGCGAGTGAGGGAGGGTGAGGGAGATATTGTGAGTGTGAGAGAGTGAGTGAGGGTATGTGAGAGAGAAAGCATTAGTGAGAGAGAGACAAAACAGGAGAAAAGAGACAGAGAATGAGGGCAAAAGAGAAAGAGTGAGACTGAGAGGGATCGAGTGAGAGAGAGAAAGAAGGCGAGTGGAGGAATGGGAGGATGAGAGGGGAAGAATGAAGGTATCGGGAGAGAGGAGGGGAAGAGAGGAGAGAGAGAAAGAGAGGAGAGATGGAGCTAGAAAAGAAACACTCGCGGGCTGAGCAGCGGGCTCAGCTCACTTCACTAATTACCATGCAGGGCCAGTGGCGGAATGCATGTCTGGTCATGCATACACATTTGTCCTTTATACCAAGATACATACACAAAAACCTGGCCCCTCCTGCAGGTCACATTTTTAAGTGTCCTGTGACTGGCCTTTGTTTGATCCCAGCCATATATAGTGCTGCAGTTAGAAGAGTGGCCAACACTGTCTTGCCTCCCCCAATCAATTATGTAAACAATAGCCCTGCATGGCCATGAGATATGCGGGGAGGGCAACAGCAGGAAGATTAATTTAAAAATATGGCCTAATGGCCAGAGCCAGAGGGGAGTGTGGGCTGCTGAGACCATGCGGGCAGGCAACGGCCTGTTTCACCTGATTAATTAAATAAATCAGTGATCAGGCGGCTGAAGAGGGGAGAGCGGGTGAGTGTGAGCGGCTGGCTGCACTTGTAATGATATCAGGGCTGGGCTGACCAGGGAAAAACAGGGCGGAGCTGGCAAGCAGAGAACAGGGTCGTGCTGGTCAAGGCAGGGTGGTAGAACAGTAGCTGGCACTGCAGCCCTTTAAAGGGCTTAACTGAGTGACAAGCTCAGCTGGCCCAGTGGCACTGAAAGGCAGGGAAAGCGGCGGCCAGGCCGGAGATGGAGAGTGCAGCCGGCTGGCCCCACTCTCGCTTTAACCCTGAACAAGCTAGGCAGCCTGCGAGGGGAGCGGGCTATGCTGTGCTGGACTGTGCTGCACTGATTAGCTGGCCCATGTGGCAATCAATTAAGTTATTTTTTTACTGCCGCTCGGGTGGCAAGCAGGGCAGGGCAGTACATTTCAACTTGGGGCCTGCAGCGGCCAGAGGAGAGGCTGGCTGCTGGCTCGACGTGCGGGGTGACCATTAATTAAATTTAGGTCCCTGGGGCTGGGAGGGGAGCCAGAGATGGCAAGAGACACGAGTGGGCGAGCGGAGGGCTCCTCTCGCTGGGACACAATGGGCCCCGGCAGCTGAAGCAAAGCGGGGCGATGCTGGGAGACAATACAGGTACTTCAAATGGCCGAATTGCCAGCTGATGTGGGCCGCAGAGAGGCGCCAATAGGTTGGGCAGTCCGAGATGGGATCTGAGTGAGAGGGAGTGGGCACCCATTAGAGAGAGATGGGCCAATCGACTACCAGGCTCTTTTAGGGATTTAGTGGATGGGCAGGTTTGCCTACAGTTTACAATTTCATTCTCTAGTTGGGGTTTTCAGAGATATTTTAGCGCAGTTAGGCTTTAGTTATATTCCAGGGAGCGGGGTTACAGGCGGGGTTACAGGCTAGGTACAAGGGGGAAGAGAGGAAGGGAGAGAGAAGGAGAGAGGAAGAGTGGAGAACCTGCCAAGAGAGAGAGATGGGGTAGCGAGGTAAGCAGGGGTGCCATGTTACTCACTTCCTGTTCCAGTGGAGATAGGAGTACAGGGGGTAGGCAGGTTCTCCAGCCAGTCAGGCCATCTTCCAGGGAGACAAGAGCAGGAGCGCCCAGCAGCAGGATAGTGGAGAACAGCGTGAACTGGGGGTGCACACACATTATAAGGACAAGGGGCAGGGCAGGCCACAAGGGGAGGTCACATACACACATGACATCACAGGAGTCATGGGGAATAGCCAATGGAGATGCAGGGGCACTGGACACACAGGTGGACACCCACTTAGTGACATCACGGGCACCCACTTAGTGACATCACGGGGTGGGCCTTGCTGGAGAGCAAGTTCTGCCCTGAGGGGAGGGACACAGAGGAAACTTAATCAGGGAGGCATATACAGCACAAATACCAGTGAGGGAACAGAAAACAAACTAACAAAGGCCTGGTGCCAGTGAGTCTGGCTTGGCCTGGCCTGGGCTGGAGACAAAGGGGCCATTTGGGATGGGCTCCAAAGAGTCTGGGAGACTCTCTGGTGAGTTAACAGGAATGTCCATATATTGGCTTTCCTCTTGGGGAAAATGGATGCTGGGTCAGTCAGACAGGCCAGGCAAGGAGCTTCTAAGATGGAGGATCAGAACACACTCACACAGGGGAGAAAGGCAGGGCTGCAGAGGAGCTGGCAGAGACCTAAGAGGGAAGGAAGGGACAGAGGAAATACAGATACATTCCTACATACATACATGGAGCACAGGGGGGTAGAGGCTGGGTACAGGTGCAGGGTACAATGTGACAGGCTGTGTATCAGGGTAGACAGGTTGCACAGAGGAGGCAGGAACAGTACCATAACACGTTTAGAAACACTAAGGTTGAGAGCTCCAACACTAAGTGTAGTTGGGGCTACAAGGGTGACAGAAGTACATAGGTGAAAGCTAAAAGATTTCAGGAAAAGGAAAGAAACGCAAAATACAACACTAGGTATAGTTGATGATAGCATACGGTGACAAACTAAACAGGGTGTGCTAAAAGTTCCAAGGAAGACACAAAATTTATAAGTTGACCAATGAGGTGACATAGGCATCCGCCTAGGGTGACAGAAGTACGCAGAGCGTGAAAAGGAGAGACATAAAATTAAAAAGTGCAAGTTTAAAATTTTAAAATGGGTTGGTGATAGGCATTTTCCTCAATGGGTACCATATAAACATAAAAACCAAAATAGTGAATACATTTGCAGCGGTGACCACCATAATGAGGTCTAGAAGAGAAGAATCAAACTCCCCGAAGGAAGGACACTTCTGAGCAGCTCAGTCCACAATATATTCAATATATTCATATAACAAACAATGGAGGACATCAAAAAATATGAAAGCTGACTAGAAGACAAATGGTACTGTTCAAGAAATAACACCTGTAAAGGTAGCCCTAGACAGGACACCAACACACATAAAAAAACAAAGTGGGTTCCTAATAGGCGCAAGATGTTCAAAGATAGAAGCAAAAATGAATAACATTTTTCTGCCAAGTTGAGCAAGGTTGATCCGGGGCAATCCTCCTTGGATCACCCTTATGTCGCTTTCAGTGAAGCTTAGGTAGATTCTAAGGACACTGGGAGACATTAAGCTTAGGTGGTGCAGATTCACTATCTCACCCACCCGCAATTCAGATTCCAAGCATGTCCAAGCCTTCCTCAAGAGGTCTACAGACACAAGGCTTACCATTAACCCCTTAACTGCTGTGTTGTTTTATATGTGCCAATGGAAAAACCCATTTAAAAGTCCATCATAAATTTTGGACGTCCTTAGCACTAAAGGGGTTAAACATGAAACTAAGTCCAAATAAGAAAAGCCAATTCTATTGTGTAGTATTGTGCATATTGTAAATAGTTTAGGAAGCCAGTCCACCCTGGCTGGTATCTGTAGAATCCTGTGATGTCATTAGAATGTTGGGAAAAGTGACAGTTGGGCAGTTAGAAGGGAGGCTTTGGTGGGAGCACTTGCTGATGTTCACGGTGCCTAATAAATACCAATATCTTACTCACTGTGGTGTCCAGTCCACATTTCTTCAGTGGCGACGAGGGTTTCCTCCCAGGCACCAGAGCCACCAACCAAAAGAAGAAGGAAAAAAAAGGAAGCACAAGCTGAGGAGTGCCATGTGACTGGTGAGCGTGAAAGTGGTGAGGGGTCTGGCGCAGCACTTGTGAGGGGAAGAGTGTCAGGCGCATCCCCAGATGTATTAAGCAGAGGAAGTGGTCGGGAGCAGCACTCGAGAACGAGTGGGTGTCGGGTGCAGCCCCATGTGAAATAAAGTAAAGCACAGACCCGAGGTAAATAAAAGTGGAAGGGGTTGGGCGCAGCACTTGTGAGTGAGCGCAGCCCCAATTCAAATTTTGATGGGAAGGAAAGCGGTTGAGCGCAGCACTCGAGATTGGATGTTGAGTGCAGCCGCAGGTGACGTGAGTCAAGACCGCGGCACTGCTGGTTTAAAAGTGGTGGGGTCGGATGCAGCACTGTGTAACAGTGTCGGGCATAGCCCCAAGTGATTTTCCTGATTACCGAGTGTGCTGGAAGAAGCAGCAGTATGAAGCTAGTTGTCTGCTCACAGTTTGTAGGTTCCTGACAGATGGCGTTTAGCCTGAGGAAAAGTCTGCGTCGGTCAGTGAGGGGAGAGGAACTGACCTCCCGGTTTCTAGGCGATGTCAGTTCACTGGGAGAGGTGCGGTTAGTTAATGTTAATGTTAATTGGGTTCTTGTATAGTGCTTTCTCACCACAATTGTGTAACCAAGCAACTGCAGTGCTGAGGACGGAGAGCGAATTCCGGGCTCAATCTGTTTGTTATATATGAAAGAAAACTATTTACGAAATGGGAAGTTAAGGAAAGGGAAGAGGACGTCGAGTGAAAAGCCAAGTGAATTCACTGGAGAATGACCTAGCTGAAGAAATGCCAGAATTGCACCCTGAAGGAGAGAAAAAACACTGAACCCAGAGGGTTTGGAGGGTGCTGTTGGGGAGGGTTCTGGTGAAGTTAATGAAATAAATCAGCCAATAAATATTGGTGTTGGTCAGCAAACGTGGTGTGCTGTTCAAAATGTAACTAATATTCAAGTCTCTGCCCCGCCAGCATTTTTACCTGTTCCAGGCTCACCAACCATTGTGTGGGAAGATTGGAAAGATATGTTTGTGAGTTACATGTTGGCGATTGGGGGGGAGTTCATTAGTGATGAGAGGAAGGTTGCAATTTTGCTGTGCAATTTAGGGGGAGAAGGTCAACGTGTGTGCAAGTACCTGCCCTCAATGTGTGCAATACATGGGGAGAGTGTTTATGAGTTAGCGTTAAGGTGTTTGGATTTACAGTTTGCAAATAAGGTAAACGTGATATATGAGAGGTATTTGTTTTATTCAAGATTTCAGTGTCCGGGTGTAACTGTAGACCAGTATGTTACAGTTTTGCGTGCTCTTGCTGCAAAATGCAAATTTGAAGGTGTGGCCAACATTGTGGATGTTACAATAAGGGATCAAATAATGATGCATGTGTCAGATAGAAAAATACAACAAAGGTTGTGGCAAAAGAGAAATCCTACTCTGTTAGAGGCAGTTGAGTTGGTGAGAACAATAGAGAAATCAAATGAGATTGTGGAGAAGATTAATAAGAAAGTAACCGTCGAAAGTGAAGTTTCTGTAGTTTTGAATTCTCAGAAGAAAACGGATAAAGTGTTTCATGGAGAGAAACAAGGCCAAGACATGCAAATGTTTGAGAATAAGAAGAAAATTGTGTGTAATAGATGTGGAAGAGAAGGGCATTTTGCTTCATCAAAGGAGTGTGTTGCTTGGAAATATGGACATTTTGCGAAGATGTGTAGAACTGGGACACAGAGTAAGGGGCAAATGGTCAAAGGAGTGAATGAAATTGAAGTAGAGGAGGAAAAAGAAGTGAGTGGATTTTCCCCCGGTTTGAATATGATTGGTGGTGTGGTATCAAAAGTGGGTGCAAGACAAGAACCACAATGCCAAGTAAAAATCAGAGGTGTAGAGGTATCGGTGCTAGTGGACAGTGGTTCGCATTATACAATCTTATCCTTTGAGGATTATGCCCAAAACTTCCAGTGTGAACTTAATCCCACATATATCTTTCTACATGCTTATGGCGGATTTGCAGTTGAAATTGTAGGTTATTTTACAGCAGAAATTGAGTTTAAGGATAGAGTCACCGAAGGGAAGGTGCATGTGTCAACAAGAGGTGGAAGTTTGTTGGGTTGGACACATCAAAGGAATTTGAGCATAATTTTACGTCCAGGAACAGAGCATCCAATTATGATAATAGCAGAAGTGAAGTGTAGCGAAACAAAGGGATTAAGGAAAGATTGTTACAAGAAGTACTTGTCTGACAAATTCAAGTCTGTGGCTACAGATGCTTTAGGGAGGTTTAATGGTTTCAAACTCAAGATAAATGTTAAGAAAAACACCGAACCTATTGTTCATAAGGTACGAGAGGTTAAGTGGAGGCAAAGGGTTGCAATGAAAGAAGAGTTAAATTCTTTGTTGAAGAAAGGTGTTATAACGCCAATTGAATCTTCATTGTGGTTGTTTCCAGTTGTGGTGGTGTTGAAGGCCAATGGCAAGTGGAGGTTATGCGTTGATTTGCAAGATTTGAATACGCGCATATGGATTGATCGCTATCCACTACCTAATGTCAATGTTTTATTGCAAACAATGAAACCAGCGTCGTGGTTCACGACAATTGATTTATCCTCTGCATAGCATCAGCTAGAGCTTGATGAGGGAAGTAAACATCTGACGTCTTTTATCACACCCTTTGGGGC
>JAWWEI010476492.1:0-15273 GCA_035583255.1 Pseudotriton ruber | reverse complement strand
TCGTGTGCAAAAGCTTATGACACGGTTCAGTGGGTCAGCTGATTATCCCGCTGAAATGGCGAACACCTCCATGTCAGTTCTTATGCAGTTTTCTAGCTCTAGCATGTGATTCACGCAGGAGTGCATATTGCATTTCACGCATTCATTTTATTTACACTTTTCTTGGTGCAGGTTTATTTCTCATGTTAATTCTGCTTTAACCTAGGCATGTTGACTAATGCTAAGTAGCGCTAACGATGGGTTAATCCCCCCTCTACTCGGGGTGGATTCCTACAAGACAGTGAAAAAAATCTTTCTTTGAGAGAAATATAGTGCTTTTAAAATGTTGTCAGATATGGATCCAGTTCAGTTTTGGAGTTCAATGAAGTGAAAGTCCTATAGACTTTACTGACATCTACCCCCTCATTATGAGTTTGTTGTTAGGGACTTTTTTCTTTAGTAATGAAGTCCCTAGAGTAGTAATTACAATTTTTCAATTTTTTGTTAGGCAAGAAAATATTTAACACCAGCTAAAAGCTGCTTTTTAAAAATAAATTCCTTGAGGGTGCATTTTTTTGCACCCCAACATTTTTTCCATTTTTATCATGATGCTCCCTATGGCACACCAAAAAGATAATATAAAAAAAATTGTTTATATTTTTTTCAGCTAGAATGAACATATTTTTTCATTAGCCTCATATGGAACAAGGTATTTTACCAAGGTTTGCAATAAGTCGGTGACCAACTTTTTGTAAACTTGTAATGCCACCCTTAATAACGAAAAAGTCTGTAAAACTAACAAAACACATTTTAGATAGCTTTAAGACAAAGATATATTTTGGAGGTAACTGCCAAAATGTGTCTTTCCAAACAAAAATTTTTGGAGGTAACTGCCACAAATTTTTGTTACGTTTTTCTTACATAAAAAAAATTAGTTATGTAAGAACAACTTGGAATGAGGGGGCTAGTGGTAGAATTGTGATTCTCAGTCACAAACCACCTTTTAAAAGCTCTAGTTCTCTAAAAGTAAAAATATTTTTGACAAACTATCAAAATGAAACACAGAAAGTTTAAAGCTCTCTACATAGCACCCCCGTGGTTAATGTGAGTCCTTTTAAAGGGACAGTTCACTCCAAACTTTTTAATATTTTTATTAAAGCCCTCATTATGAGGGCCTCGGAAATTGCTAGTAATAGGTAAACCAATCGGTAACCCTACTTACCGATTGTTTTACCTATTACTAGCAATGATGGAGGTAAGTAGTCGGTTATACCGACCAGAAATTCAATTTAGTCGGTAATGCAATAGGTTGTACCTATTGCATTACCTGCAGGTACTAAGCACCTGGTAAGTATAACAATTATTTGCTGGGGGCACCAAACCTATTGGGACCCCTAGCAAATAATAAAATCTGTCAAGGCCTGCCTTGACAGATTTTTAAAAAATGTATTTCATATAAAAATTAATATTTTTGGAAATACATTTTTTAATCGGTAATGAAAATGTTTCAAAGTCAGAAACATTTTCATTACCGATAGAATTACCGAGTCTTGACACTTGGTAAATTAGATTTACCGAGTGTCAAAACTGTAATTCCTATAATTGGTAAAATATCGATTATCTCGGTATTCCACTAGGGAATACCGAGACGACCTTAATGAGGGCCTAAGTATTCTCACCTTCCTGATTTCAATCTCTTTTGTTTTAATTTTTCAAGTCATCTCATATGTCTGCTTTCCAATACTAAAATCTCTCTCTGGGATCAGCCATTTCATGGTGTGATTTTTATTGTTTACTTAATCCCCATGGCATTTGCTAAAAAGTAACTTGTCTTCTTATGGGAGAGGCCCGGAAGGAAGAACACTGTAACAAAGGCCATGGGGATTATGTCAACAAAATCACTAGGGCTATACTGAATTTGACATCTGGCAGGATGTTGTAAAGCACCGAAGCTAAAGCTGAATACCTGTATTTACCTATATTTTCCTTTCCGTCTTGTTTTGAAGTTTACTTTACTTCTAATAAAACTTGAGAAGTGAGAACTTGGTCAATAGAAAACATAGTGGTAGGCATATATGTCTGCCTTTATCATTGTTTAAAGTATTTACAAAACTTTTATCATGTTTTTAAATCATTTCAATAATAAAAACAACTATGCGGCTTCGGATTCACCTGAATAGTTAGCCAGACATTCGGTATTCTGCCGGATGGTAAAAATGCCATTCATTACAGCCCTAAAAATAATACCACAAAATGGCTGAGCCCATGGAGAGGTTTCAGGCACTGGAAAGCAGTATTGTGACATGGCTTAAAAAATGTAAACCAAAGAATTGCAGTCAGGAAGGTACAGTAAGAATACTTACAAAAAAATACAAAGTGTGGAGTGAATTGGGTTGGGAAACAGACTAGCATTAAAGAGGTTCAGCATTAAAGAGGTTAATTCTTTTTTTTTTTGTTCATCAGAACTGTGTGATACAAAAATAGAGAAAAAAAGACTACGTACAAAAGAGGAAGCAAAAGATAATGACAAAATCAGACAAAAGCCATTTGATTACATTTCATCAAAATATGACATCATGGGTTCCCACAGATTTATCCACTTTTGATATAATTCCTGTCGATCAAATATAATACTTTCTAAAGAATATAAAGAAAGAAACCTAGACCACCATAAATCAAATAAAGGAGGAATCGGGTCCTTCCAGCAACTAGCAACCATAATTCTAGCTACTAATAGTGATTTAAACAGTACCGCACTATCAGACCAACCCAAATTAAGATTAATACCTAAGAAAATTATAGTAGACACATCGAAAAGTATGGTTGTTTGCAATATTTCAGTCATTTTGTCTAGGATAAGTGTCCAGAAATTCCAAAGATGCGTACATTTGAAAAACATATGATCCTGGTCTGCTGATTGAAGACCACACCTAGGGCAGTCTGGTATCGAGTTCTTTGCCCATTACGATGTTTTCTCGGGGGTCCAGTACCAGAATTCACAAAACTTTAAAACATGCAGTTTGTGTCTTCTAGAGAAACATATTTTCCTAGAAAAAAAAAAAGTCTTGCGAATTAGTTTTTCCACCTCCGCAACACTCTTTGTACATGACAAAGCCCATTTTTTGCTCAGATCGATTAGGTCACGTGGCTGATATTGAATAAAAAAATCATAAAGATAACCAAATATACCAGGTCCAGAAATCTTTTTAGTAAATAACATTCAAAAATGCAGAGGAATTAAGAATGCTTAACATATGAGGTTGTAAGGCTGCACGTATCTGAAAATATTTGAAGCACAACCGTGGGGATAAACCAAATTCATCCACAAGCATTGCAAAACTCTTTAAACCATCCTCAGACAATAATTCAGATATCGTTAGAAGACCATGTTCACGCCAATCTCTAGAACCAATACCAGAAGGATTAGGGTCTATTCTAACAATTTCTGTAAATCTATGTATTTTAGGGGATTTGGTGAATTTCAAGATAGCCGCCCATACACGAGAAAAGACCTGTAAGGATCTAAGCCTGCATCTTGTCGAGAATACTGGTTCCAACAATTTACCTCCAAGCCCCGGCGAGACTGCCAGTCGACATATCCGGCCGGCCATTGAGGTTGTGCTTTCCGACTATATTATCATTAAAATTCATGGAAGTAAAGCAGACCAGTTATACAGTTTAAAATCGGGGAGAGTCAGGCCGCCCAGTAACCAAGGCTTAGTTAGTTTTACACGACTACGCCTAGCCACCGTGTTAGACCAAATAAAACTACTGATGTGGCTATTAAGTTGATTCAAAAATTGTACAGATAAGAAAACCGGGATAGCCCGAAATATATAAAAGAATTTAGGGAAAATCAACATTTTAATCATATTCACACGACCCACAATCGAGAGTGGTAGAGCCTGCCAACATTTAAAAGAATTGGTCATCTCTCGCATAACTCTCGCGAGATTCTGATTGGCAGTTTGTAATAGTGTATGAAATATCTCTATACCAAGATACATTGCCGATTGTACTGCAGGAAAGGGAAAATCAGTAACGTTCCAGGCCATTAATTGCGTTTTATCTGCATTGAGCCGATAACCTGAAAAGCGACCAAAACTTAAAGCCTGATTAACAATAATAGGGAAAGCTGCCACTGGATCGCGTGTAATCACCATAATATCATCCGCGTATGATATCAACGTGTCAAATGTCTGGCTCAGATCTTGAAGAGCCAGAGTACACAAAGAAGCTTTTAATGAATTAGAGAAAGGCTCCAAATATAGCGCAAATACGAGAGGAGACATCGGACACCCCTGTCTTGTACCTCTTTGAATGTTTAACACTGTTGAGGTCAAAGAGTTAATCTGAACATATGCGGTAGGGTTACTATATAAGGCCTTTATTGCCGTTATAAAACCCGATGGAAACCCCATAACAGAAAGGACTAGCCATAAATATTGCCATTCAACAACGTTGAATGCTTTCTGGGCATCGAGAAACATCAAAGCCAATGATTTGCCAGATGTAGTGGCCAAATCTGCTAACGTTACTGCAAAGTTTGTATGCTCCGTAGTAGATTTCCCGGGCATGAATCCGTGCTGAGATGGGGCAACCAATTGAGAAACAACTCTAGACATTCTACAGGCCAGAATTTTTGCATAGATTTTAGAATCAGTGTTTATTAGCGAAATAGGTCTATAGGAGCCACACTGTTTAGCATCTTTACCCTTCTTAGGGAATACAATAATCTTGGATATAGACCAAGAAGGAGGTATACTACCGCTTGCAAAAATGACAGAAAATAATTCTACCAGCATTTCCTTCAGCACTGGGAAAAAAGTCTGGTAGACCTCAACTGGAATTGCGTCATCCCCAGCAGCTTTACCCTTTGCAAGTGATTTAATAGCAGCCTCTATTTCCGCCATCCGAATTGGAGTTGCTAACAATACTGCTTTTTCTGCGGAAAGAGACAGTGCAACATTATTATGCAAATATTCCAAACATAGCACACTATCTAAATTACCCTGGCTCGTATATAATGTTTGATAGAATACCGAGAATACTTCACATATCCCTTTGTCATTATTAACAATTGATCCATCATCAGCACAAATAGCAGAAATCTTAGAGCCAGCAGCCCGATCTTTTGCCAAAAATGCAAGAACCTTGCCACTCTTGTCAGAACATTCATACTGCTGACTCCAATACCCTCTACAGGCCACCCTTGCTTCTTTATTCAAATATTGTGTCAGTTTATTCCTGGCGGCTTCCAATTGTCGAAAAGCCGTTAATGTGAAAGTGTGTCTTACCCCAAACAACCTTGACCTATTAACATGTGCATCTTCTAGTAATCTAATCATAAGAACTGCATCATAAATCTTCTGTTTTTCTGCTTTAGATTGGGCAATAGAGTAAGAAGTAACCCAACCACGAAAAACTGCTTTCCAGCAGTCCCATATAGAAAAAATAGAGCACAAACCCCAGTTCATCTGCCAGTATTCAGTTGTTGAGGCTTGAATATAGTCAATAAATTTTTGTTGTGCCAACAGCTGTCGGTCAAATGACCAAACACGCGTTTTGTTTAACACATAGGGATCCGTGATTGAAAGAATAACAGGAGAATGATCAGAGATCATAATCCCCATATATGTAATAGCCGAAGCACGGGATCCCAATACCAGATCAATTCTGTAATACTGATTGTGTGGGAAAGAGTAAAAAGAATACTGACGGACACCAGGGTTCATATTCCGCCATAAATCACATACATCGAATGTTGATTATAATTCAGTAAGTGCTTTCAACATTTTAGGCTTAGAGGCTGGTTCACACAGCTAGATCGATCCATCCAAGAATCTGGGGCCAAATTAAAATCCCCTAATATTATAATAAGGCCTGTCCAATCTATACATTCCATCTCAATAGACCTCAAAGTAGAAGGATCATCCCTATTTTCAGCATAGATGGAAATCAGTTTATAAGAGACATCCTGATTCTTAATATCTACTGTAACCCAGCACCCTTTTCTATCTAGCTTATGGGCCAAAACAATAATCTCGTTATTCAGTAAAATGATTACTACCCCCCTTATTCTCACCTGAGTGGAACTAAAAAAATATTGCCCCAACTTCCACGCCCTAATAAGGTGATGATCCGCCGGACTTAAATGCAGCTCCTGCAAGCATACGATATCGCACCTTAGTGTCTTCAAAAAGCATCTAATTCTTTCACGATTCTTTTTATCATTTACCCCGTTGACGTTCCAGCTAAGTATTTTTAAACCCATTGAAAAAAAAGTATTGCATACCCATAGATTGATACGAAAACTTATGTTCTAACTGCCTTTTGTACTGCCTTTTGTACAGCTTAAGCCACAACCACACATTCTGATGTTTTTTATTTTGCAAACACCCAACCCACCCTATCCCACCAACCCACCCCTTTAAGAGACATCTGATGTCTCTATCACCCACTGTACCATCGTCAACCGTAGCCAAGACTCGAAACTGCCCCTGCACTTTTAGTTTTAGTTTTAGAGTAGAATTACGCTGAAGCCAGATGTTAGTTACCCCCAAACTCTGAAATTGTGTTATAAGTTGTTTCAACTGCCAGCGTCATGCGGACGCTCTCGGACTCTCGTGGGCCAGAAAATAAAAGGACTCTGATCCTGATCCGGAGGAAAATGAACGCCTGGCCCTAGAGAGTGCAAGAAGTCGCTCACACTGTGTCGGCAAGTTGAATTTAATCAAAATGGGTCTGGGAGTTTCGCGTTGGGGATCTTTCTTCCGAGGGTTCCTGTGTGCCGTCACAATATCTTGAAGAAAGACTGGATCAATAAACTCTTTCAGAGATGATGCCAATAGAAATTGCACAACAAAATCCTTTAGTTCACCAAATTGGGGCTCTCCCTCGTCCCTCTGGTAGACCCATAAAACAAACACTGACCCGACATGCAAATGTTTCAAGCCGCTCTAGTTCCAGTTCCAACTAATCCAGTCGGTCCCTGGTTTGTGAATCACAGCTAGGGTCTTTTTGCTCCAAAGCCATAATTCTGGTTTCATGATTTGTAACTTGGGCATCAATTGCAGTCAGCGCCTTTTCAATGCCTGTAGTAGTTTCAGTTAAAGCGGAGAGCTGGGTTATAACCGCCAGATGTTTTTGCTCGATAGAGGCAGACATAGCAACATGCAGCTTCTGGATCATTTCCAATACCTCATTGCCTGTACTACCTGCAGGAGGAGCGCCTCCCGCGGGGTTTGCCTTGCTTGAGCAAGAAGTAAAAGTGGAATCCGTATCCATTTCAGCATCAGATGAATAGAGTATATGGGTTAGAGGCCCACTGGATACAGATTTATCCGTTTGCCTTACGGTCAAAAGCTGGCTAGTTCCTTTAAGTTTAATTTTGGGGGCCTGCTTTTTTGTTGGCTTTTGTCCTTTTTGTAGGGAGCAATGCCTTACTTTTTTTCGAACCCCCACCCCTGCAAAGCTCACAGCATCTGCCTCTTCCTCCCCCAGCAATGCGGAATGGGTACCTGAGACTGGATGAACTTGCCCGGTGTGAAGTTCACCGCCGGCGGCCTGCGCCAGCCTCTCATCGCCTACAGTTGCCGTATCCAAAGTATCACCTGTGTAGACACATGTTGCAGCCGCACAGAGAGGAGTAGAAGCAGTGGCTTGCATAGCCGACTCCCGACCAGACACAAACAGCTGATTCGGAGCGTCAGCTGAGAGCGCCCGCCTCAAAGGCACAGCAGGTGTGAGAGCAACCAGCGCTGTAGCAGCTGACTACTCACAATTCCGTGGGTCACTCGCCGGCGGCGGCACGTCCCTCGCCGCAATCATGGCCAGGGGCTGTGCCGCTTCATCCGATGCTGCCGCTGAATCCACAACCAATGCTACCCTCTGCTCGCTGTCCTCGCCGAGGGAGATGCATTCTGTTTGCCCAGATATTGCTTGATTATGTCCTGCCTCACATCCAGAGCGCTTCGTTTGACCAGACCAAAGGTGGGTAATATTAACTTGTTTCGTCGGGGTGCGCTGCGTACCAGCAGGTGTGCTTGGGAGATTGCTTGATACTTGAGCTGCTAACATGCGATTAACATTAAACAAAGATTTGTCAGATGGTTTAAGTCTTATCTCTTGTTCAGCACAGGGCAGCCCGTGTTTTATGTGTTTACAAGGTCTCCCCCGGGTCTTAGTAATCAGAGCTTGTACATGAAAAGCTGAGCCATCAGCCTTACTCTGCACAGGCTGTGATTTGGAGCGTTTTGGGTTTTGTTGTTGCTGTTGTTGCTGTATCTTGCTCAGCTTGTCCTCAGGTTGTTTTTCGAACACCAGTGCTTACTCCTGCAAACAAGAAAGTTGACGAGTAGTGACTCGGGAGACGCCGTTGCTACCAGTGCAGGTCATACTGGAGAGCCGGTAAGGAGTGAAGAGGCGCCATGGATATGTCTCAAAACACCATTGGCGAAATAAGTAAAGTCTTGCCATATCTTAGCATATTAGAATGCAGAGAGCAGTGAAAAAAAGCATTATTCCAGTTTCTCTTGAAGGTCTGTAGGTACTGGCTTGTGGCAGAGCTCGTCTACTACCACCTCCTAGCCGGCAGCCTCTCCGGTGGCCATCTTAAAGAGGTTAATTCAGACCAAGACAAGCAACTGAGCTGTCAAAATACAAATATAAAAAATGTCACACCAATGATATCAGAATTGGCAAGCCTACTATTGCATTAGTAGCTTTTTTTCAGTGCTCTATTATGAGATAGTTGCCCCTAACTCGACTCAAGCCCCTAACCTGTGATAGTGACCTGCCCCGCTACAGGGCACACAGAAAGCTAGGTAGGCCTGAAAAAGACCTACTAGCAAGCATTAATTTTGGCTAACTCAAATGCAAGATATGACATTGTCATGCAAATCAAATCAAATCAAAGCATAGTTTATTCGCATATTGACAAATATGCATCAAACTTCAAATTTCAATATAAGAACTGTTTACAATATAGCTTGGGTTCAGTAAATAAATATAGCAATCCATATACAATTGAGTAGTCGGGCTGTGATTTCATCATCCTAAAAATCCTTCAATTAATACAGCCAAGTTCAGCTGATTGCTTCAAATTCATAGTAATCTCTATATGGGTATACAATTTATCAAGTCTGCAAAAATACATTACAAATCATATAAGATAACAATCAATACAAAAATTCATTAAAAGTTCCTAAAAAAGTCAGTCCTGTAGTTGGGGAAACACTGTGCAAATAGTCAAGAATCATGTGCAAAAACAGCAATACAATACATTACAAATATACAAGTTATTCTAAAAGTTCCTAAAAAGTCAGTTCTGTAGTTGGGAAAACACTGTGCTAATCGTCAATAACCTTGTGCAAAATAGCAATACAATAGAATACAGAAATACCAGTTATTCTAAAAGTGGCTCATTATAAGAAGACCTTAATTTCATGATCCATTTCAGGCAGTCGGCCACAGCAAAAATAATAACTGAAGAATTAAGCAACCTCAAGAAAAATATCAAGGGTTTGACATGTTTAAAATGCAGGTTTCTATGAACAATTGTCATGCATAATACCTGCAGAAATAAAGTGAAATTCTTATATATTCGCACAAGGCGCAAGGCAGCCATTTATGCGGTGATCCAAGGCCACTCGAACAAAATACCCACCCGATTGGAGGGTCTGTGTTCCCACTCACAATGCCCTCTTGATTGAAACAAGCCTTGTTGCATGTTTTTGGAGCAGAGGGTAGCTACAACTATTATAAATAATGAATTTGAGCTGATTAACTTCTCTCATGATCCACAACTTTTATTCTGCAATTGAGCACACACTCAAAAAGAATGCTCTTGCAAAGTAACATGCAATTATTTCTGATTATTAAATATTTTTCTGAAGGGACAGTTCAGTCCACCACTTTTATTTTTTCTTTAAAGCGTTCTTATTTATTTATTTATTTATTTTTGACATTTGTAACATACTCAAGACTGTGGGCATCAGAGCACAGTAAGAAGGTGCAAAAAGGTCCTTATGAGTTATTCTGATACATTGGATTCTCCCTTCGAATGGGGAAAAAACACTGTCCCCCCGCCACATCTTGCGTCTTTCAGGAACGTTTCTAGACCTTGGGACTGTATGGCAATATCCAAGATTTTCCAGGTCAGAAGGCTCTGCTCTGTTTATGGAACTAACAGAACGTGGAGTGCGAGTAGACCAATTTCTTCTTATTGCTTCTCACCATAGATTTTTTTCCACTTGTAGCGGGGACAGTTTTCACACTTTGTCCCACCTCCACCTCAGTAAACATCTGAAGGAAGCTGCAACTGAGGAAGAGGTGGGACTATACCTTACATAGTCCCGCCTCTTCCTCAGTAGCACTGCGTACACTGATGAAAAGAACGTTTCTTAAAGCGCAGTTGTTTCTTTCAGCCTCTGTTGCGTTATGCCTTACTCCTGCCTTATGATACCCTTGGCTTTCTTGTAGTGTAATAGTACCTCCAATCACTCACATCATGTGCAGTTTCCAGCAAGTACTTATATTAACTAATGAGCACACTTGCCATACACAGAGAGCAGCTTTTGTGTGTACGGTATATGATTTTTATACTGAAATTATTACTCTGACCAAAATAACACCAATATTGACCATGATTATAACTTCAGGTTAGAAAATCGACAAGGGGTTGGGCTCCCCCTGTCACATATCAAAGGTGCGGGGGTAACCTCTGTAGTACATTACCTCGCAGCCCTGAAAAGTCAGCGTTATTGCCATTGGTGTCCGGAATTCTGGGGTAATGACCTTATAAACGCTTTAGATAGGCTAATTTGAAAGAACTAAAGACTAACTAAAATATTAAGCTCAGTTTTGTAGGCAGGCAGTGAAGAACTTCCATAGCTGGAGGGTTATGATCATGGCCTTTGAGGACAAACAACATGAAATCATTCATATCACAATAAATAAGTTATATAAGGTGGGTGATTTTATGACCAATAAAAATGTCCTTGATTCAGAGATACAGTATACAGTCTTCTAAACTTGTCCAACCCGAGGGAGTATCTATTGACAATCAATTTAGTAGAATGCTCAGGGTTATAAATAGATGTATAGTAAAATGAGGCCGAACGGTTTTTGCATGTTCAATATGAATTAATGGTGGATATTTTGTGATGTTTTTGTAACTGTGACAATGAAAACAAGGGAAAGCAGTTTAATGTCATTTGTTATCAATTCGAATGATGGAAATGTAATATATCAAATCAAATCAAGACTTTATTCGGCAGCTAGACAACTGCCATAAAAGTGATACATAAGTTTGACACCCAAATACAAAGGATAAAAGGGTGATTTCATCATAAAAATACAGAGAAAGTAACAACCATTATACATAAATACATGAATTGAAAATTAAAAGCACTTACATACAAACCCCTTGTAGCTACCATGATGAACTGTGCAAATTAGCAATGAATACATTCATAGCTACCTATAAAGATTGCAAAATACAATATTGGCTGTATACAGTTAAAGCACTTAGCCTTTTTATACCTATTGCACTATCCCATTTAACCTAACGCGAGCAGATTTACACACAAATATTTCTCCTACAGGCGGGATAATCTTAGCCTGAACAAGATATATACTGAGATTCAAAATTAAAAGCATTTACATGCCATCTCCTTGTAATACTTTTTAAACCCACAAAAACTAGCTGCCATGATGAACTGTGCAAATTAGAAAGAGATACATATGCAGCTGCCAATAGAAGAGTGCAAAATACATTATTAGCATTATAAAATTGAAATACTTAAACTTTTTATATCAATTGCACCATCCCATTTAGCCTATTGCATGCGGTTTTACATAAAAATTATCCTTTTTAGAACGGGATATTTTTAACCCAGCCAGATTTACAAAGAATTACACATCCTTTTTCCTCAGATATAGAATATTCCTTAAAAATCCTGTTACGGCAAATATCACCAAAGTTGAATTTAGTAATCTCAGATAAAATAAGGCTGGTCTAACTTGTCTCAACCCCAATGATCGCAATACGGGCAAAAGCCAGATCTTCCTCTGACTTTCGTATCGGTTGCAGAAAAACATAATGTGGATTAAGTCTTCACAGCCTTGATTACATTTACACATTGCCCATCCTGTCTTTCCGTCCGTGTCATAGATCTTAAAAAGGTTTTTACACTTAAAACGGGTTAAAACAAATCTATCAATATTAGTTAGGGGGAGAGCATGCCATTGCTGGGGTTCTGTGGACACAAAGGGTAAATACTCCATGACTGTTTTTTTTTAATTGGAGGATTTATATAATACCTCCGATTCATGATCATTTACTAAATCTTTCAGACTGTCTTTAGAATAGTCAGTTTTTGTCATGACTAAATTTTTCATTGAGAGCATACCTAGGGATTTCAATAAAATCTCAATCCCTTTTAGCCATAGGATATTTATACCCACCACAGACCCTAACAATTGTCTTAAAATAGAATTTAAAAACAACCATGGCTGTTCTGAGGACTGGATAATCTTTAAAAAATATAAAAATGGCTGATATTTTAACAGACGTGTCAGAGGTAACTGTTGGATTTTTAAAAACATAATTTCATTCACAGTCATATTAGGATAATTAAATAATCTTTTTAAAAAGCTTCTTTCAGTTTGCTCGAGGGTCGTTGTGATTCCTGAGCCCCATATTTCTGCTGCATAGCGCAGTTGTCCCCCACATTTGGCTTTAAACACTTGCAAGCAAGCGATTAAAACAGTTTTTCTGTTCCCCATCATTTTTAACCAGATTCCCGAGGACTGATAAATCTTGTCATTTACCAGTTCGACTTGTTGTTTCTAGCCTCTGGTTGCAGAAAGGGTACAACCCAGGTAATTAAATTCTGTCACCCTCTCTAACTCTTTACCAGCAATCTCAAATCTATAATGTTTCTTGGTTTTGGGGAAGGAGTTTTTAAAAACCATAGTTTTGCTTTTATCTATATTAACTTCCATTTTCAAGGCCTTGATGAATTCATCGTATTTTGCAATACATTTTTGTAAGGAAGCTGGGGTGGTAGCGATAAGGACCGCATCATCAGCGTACAATATTGCAGGTATCGGCTTTGATGCGATCCTAGGGATGTCAACTGGGGATTCTAAAAAACTTTTAAAAATACCATTGATATAAATATTAAAAAGATGGGGGGCCACCGGGCACACCTGTTTGACCCCCCTGTCAATCAAAAAATAATCAGTTCTTCATTTTCCCCCCTTTCAGGCAGACTGCGCCCCGCGTGCCCTGATGAATTAGGCGCAAACCTCTTATCAGGTCCTCTGGGAAGCCACCCCGGGCCATCATGGACCAGAGGACCGCCCTATCCACTTTGTCAAAGGCAGTCTTCAGGTCCATGAAGGCAACATAGAGTGCTCCCCGGACACTAGCACCCTTTCCACCAGGACATTTAGGACGTAGACCGCTCCACTCTTCCTCTATTCTGCCTAAAACCGAATAACAGGTCTGATAAGTACATATTTTCTTCCATCCAACACATTAAAATATCAGCCAATATTGTCGCTAGAATTTTTAGAGGGATGCATAGGAGGCTAATTGGGCGATAATTTTTCGGCAAATTCCTCTCACCTTTCTTAAAAATAGGCATTATAAAAGAGGTTGACCATTTGTCAGGCATACTTTGTTTCTTTAAAATCAAGTTGAAATATCTGGTTAGAAAGGGAACCCAAAAATATTCATGTGACATAAACAGCTCAGGGGGTAAAAAATTGGAACCAGGGGCCTTCCCCCTAACCATTTTTTTTCAAGGCACATGCTACTTGCTTTTCTGAAATTACCAGCACGTGCTGCCCATTTATTTTGTCCAGACTATCAATTTGTTCCTCACCAGTAAACAAAGCTTGGAAATGTTGGACCCACTCTTTGGGCAGAATATTTGACTCTGATCGTAAAAACAAGGGGGCCTCTTAGTCTCTGATTCACCATGGACCAGAACCCCCTAGCATCTCTATTTATGGCTTTAACTGCTAGCTCGGCCCAGAAATCAAGCTCCAGTTCTTCTTTTCCTTGTTCTATTGCTTTTCTATACTTTTTTCTGGCTATCCTGATACTAGACTGATCTCTGTTTTTTATAGCCTCACGGAGCTCCGCGAGAGTCTGTTTGCAGAGATCATTGAACCAAGGGTTTACCGAAGGTAACTTCCTCGGTGGCCTATTTGTTCTAAGTTCCCTTGAGACTATACTCTGGAGGACCTCCAATATATTTTCACAGTCCTCCAATCCAAATTTATCAATTGCATCACCAGATGCAGGGAGAAGACCGTAATCTGTTAAAATTTGTTCCACTTTCCTTGGGTGGTCATCTGACTATTTTAATTTCTTTCTTGAGGCCTTAACCTCCATCTCATCTACAGGAATTATAATTTCTGCCATGACTTGAGTGGCAGGATTTACTTTAATAGTCAGCTGTACAGGGAGATGATCACTGTCTAGCTTATCCAAAACATTTAGATCATGGACATTATTGCACAGGGCTGCCTCAACCAAGAATAAATCCAAGATTGCGTGTTGACCCCTATTTCTGGGTTCAAAAGTTGTTTTCGCAGGAAAATCATTTGGAGATCGGCCATTTATTACAATTAAATTATTTGTTCTTAATAATTTGATCAGTTCTCTGCCTGCTGAGTCCGTTGTGCCCTGGAAACCTTCCAATTTTGGGTAACCAAACACCTCAGCCATGTGTTTAGAATCTACACATTTAAGGACTTATGAGAGAGCTTGGCATTCAAATCCCACGCAACAAGTATACCAAAGTTTTGATCAGTCAGGCCAATTACTTCTGGGCTCCATTCACTCAGCCACACGGACATTTTATTGTAATTTTTTTGTTCGTTTTTACACCAAGGTCTGATATACCAATTAACTAAAAGGATTCCATAAGACAGCAACAGCTCTTTGACAAATAAACACACCTGATTCGGAAGAGGGCAAGGCACCAGATAAATGTCACCCCATTATGTTTTTAATTAGTGTCGCCACCCCACCTTTAGGGTGCCCAAATAATCCCTTTTCAGCTGGGCAATTGAAGGTTCTATATCCTTCCACCACCGGTGGTGAGCACAACCAAGTTTCTTGCAACAGATAGAAAAGAGTACCATCCTTAGCCTCTATCTCCAGTGATGTTATGTTATGTTACTGGGTTTCTTGTAGGGCGCATCTCACCACGTTTGCGGTACCGTAGCGCCACGGACCGAGGCGGGGTCGACCTCAGTCCGATTTCCGCTTTT
>JAWWEI010465407.1:0-15298 GCA_035583255.1 Pseudotriton ruber | reverse complement strand
GAGGTTGAGTAGAGTAGTCAGTCGTGAAATCAAGATCTGGTGGTCCAGGACGTCAAATGCCACCGAGAGGTCCAAGAACATCAACATGCCGGCATGGCCAGAGTCTAGGATATCTAGTATGTTGGACTGAATGTCCAGCATGGCTGTCTCAGTACTATGACACGGACGAAAGCCAGGCTGGAAGGTTCCCAAGATATTATGTTGGAGGACAAAATCTTGCAACTGCAGATAAGCTAGCCTATCCAATATCTTCAGCAAAAAGCTGACATTAGTAATGGGCCGATAGCTAGCCGCCTCGCCCGGATCCAAGGATGGTTTCTTGAGGATAGGGGTGATGCATGTGCCTTTAAGCTGTAAAGGGATGCGGCCCGAGAGAAAGTGTTGTTTGCTATAGCTGTAATAGCTGTGACTAAAGCAGGGGCACATTCCTTGATGATTGCCCCATGGCAAACATCAGAGGCACAACACGTGGCTTTAAGGTCCCGAATTACTTTGCCAACCATGTCAACGGTAACCTGGGTGAAATTAAATGCTGGCGGAAGGCACTCAGTCAGGGCTGCCGGTGTTATCATGAGAGTCAGGAGGGCAGATGTTAGAGATATTGGCACGAATTTTGGATATTTTATTGTTGAAAAAGTCCATAAGTTCATTACACCATGAGTCAGAGGCAGGAGGACCATGATGAAAGTCGTGACTGTGTTCTAAAGAACGCAAGATGGAGAACAGTTCCTTAGTGGAGTTTTTTGCCTTACTGATTTTAGAATCATAATAAAGCCTTTTGGCAGAAATCAAGGCCTGCCTGTAGTCTGCCTGTGCGGCCTTCCACAGAGCCCTATGTTCCAAGCTCCCCGATTTGTGCCATAGGCGTTCCATAGCCCTCTTGTGTGCCCGAAGGGTTCTAACATCTTCACCATCCGCGGGGGGACTGAGTGGTTTTAACCACTTTAGGTCTACAGGAAGCTATAGTGTCCCGAGCCGAGCGAATGGTGTTATGATAGGAGTCTACCTTCTGTGAGGTGTTAAGTGACTGGAATGAGGGGCACGAAAGGGGCAGTAGGAGGCTAGACATAGCATGGGCAGTGATGTTACTTTTTTTTCTGCAGAGAATAGTAGAGGTAACAGGTGCTTTCCGTGGACAATAGGTCGGCCAGCATATCAAATGCCACAGTGTGATGGTCAGACCAGGGGCAAGGTAAAGATGCAACATTGGCAATATAGTCATGGTTAGTACATATCCAATCCAAGGTTCGGCCCAACTTATGTGTCGGCCTGGTCACTAGCTGAGAAAAACCTCACCGAAGCCAAAGTTGAAATCGCCCAGTAAAGAGCTCTTCACCATTATCCCCGAGTTGGAAACTCCATCCACCCCCCCAACCTGATCCAAAAAGACACAGCATGGTACTCCAGCATCCAGGATGCCCTCAACAATAAAATAAACACCCTCAGGATGAAGATAGCCTCCCATAAGCTGTCCCAACCCCACGACCGCTTCGAACCCCAAATCCTCAAGCCCTCCACCCTTCCAATTCAAACTAGTAACGATTGAGGAAGTTACTTCCATCATTTGCGGGCTCAAGCCCTCCGCCTGTAAAGGAGACAGCTGCCCAGCCTTGGTAGTCAAATAATGCACGCCCTTCCTCGCCCCTACCATCACAGCATTTATCAACGCCTCCTTTCAATCAGGCACTATCCCCACCACCCTCAAGGAAGCCTGGATCACCCCTCCTCAAAAAGCCCTCTCTAGACCCTATGATTGCCACCAATTATCGCCCGATTACCACAGTCCCCTTCCTCCTCAAGATTCTTGACCGGGTGGCCTATCTCCAGGTCCAGCGCCACTTAGAGGAGCAACGATTGCTATGAGTTAGACAGTCAGGCTTTCGCCCAGGCCACGGCACTGAAACTGCATTGCTGGATCTGAAGATCCAGTTAGATACCATCCGAGATGCAGGTGGCCTGGCCGCCCTCCTCCTCCTTGACCTCTCAGCGGCATTCGACCTGGTCGATCACACCACTCTCTGCGTGCAACTAGCACTCGCAGCTAACTTCTCCCCAGAGGCAAGTAACTGGATCACCGCATTCCTTGCCAACAGGTCCACCAAAGTCTTCTCTGACGATGCCTCCTTCACCCCTTGCCCGGTCACCTGCGGCGTCCTGCAAGGTTCGTGTATCTCCCCTACCCTTTATAATATCTATACCAAACCGCTTTTTGACCACCTCGACAGCACAGGGGTTTCCTACACGAACTTTGCGGACAACACGCAAATCCTCGTTCCCTTGACAGGCAACCACCAACTTGACACGGTCACACTGAACAACATCTACAGTGTCGTTCAGGCATGGATGGCTGAACACTGCCTCTGCCTGAACAACGACAAAATGGAGCTCTTAGTGGTGGGACTCCCCCAGAGACTCAAGCAGCTCCCACCCAAGTTCTCTGCATTTGTCATCGCAGGGAATCGCATTCCAGTCTCCGCCGCAGTCAAGACGCTGGGCGTCTACTTAGACGCAGATTTATCTATGACCAGAGAAATCAACGCCATCGCCTCCTCCTCGGCCTACCACCTTAAGCTAATTAACGCCACACGCCCCTTCCTGTCCCTGGATGACAGGGTCACCGTTGCGCGGGCCATAATCGGATCGAAGTTGGATTACTGCAACGTGCTGTACTGTGGGGCTTCGGAGTGCAACCTAAAAAAATGCCAGGTCACACAGAACAGCGCAGTTGGAGCAGTCGTCAGTCTCTCCCGCCGGGCACACATGTCGGAGGCCCGAAAAAGCCCTGTACTGGCTCCCTGTTAAGCAGCGCATCCAATTTAAGACCCTGTAGATCGCTCACTGCTGTCTGACCAACACCGCACCTGAATACCTATGTCCCATCATCGCGCGCAGGCACATCACAAGCTCCCTCCGATCCCTGCGCTCTGCCCCCACCACCAATGATACTCTCTCGATTCCACGATACTCCAGAACCAGAGCAGGGGGTGCTTCCTTCCGTGTCATCGCCCCCAAATTATGGAACAATCTACCAGCTTCGCTTAGAGCACAGCAAGCATACTGGCCATTTAGGAGAGCACTGAAGACCCTCTTGTTTGAATAAACATTGCAATGTGTAGACCCCTCCCCTCTCCAAGGGGCTCCAGAACAATCTGTCTACAGCAACCACGGACCGCTCAAATCTACTGCCCTATGGCACAAGCAACCACGAACTTAAGCAGCATCATGTAACCTCTCCGTAACCGTATTCCTATGTGCGCCCAGTCACCCTTGGGTTTATGGCGCATTACAAATGCAAAAATAAATTAATTAATTAATTCATTAATTTAGACATAAAGCAGTGACTGAAGCAGAAAAGGGAACGCAAAGTCATGGCATAAAGAACATGGAGAAAACTGAGGGATGCAACTCTGGTTTTGTGCACTTGGACAGGTCCAAACAAACTGTTGGACTGTCTGCCTGCCTGCTTGGCTAAGAGAGGTTATCATCAGCGACTGTTCATTAGGGTGTGAATATGTGCACACTTGTGTGGCTGGGGATGTTTGTCATGCATGTAATTATTTGCATGTGTGCATGCCTGGATGTGTGGGTGGAATACAAGCAATACACCCCATTTCTAGGAACACAAGAATTATATTTGAAGCACAGACCTGTTAGGGGTGGCATATTTAGCCCCTATCCCCCCTCCCACTCCAAGGGTGTGAAAGCACCCAGAAATTGCTTCTGACTCTTTCATTTAATTGTGATTTTGATTGTTTGATTGGTGTTAATACCCTTCAGGCTTTCTTCATAATATTCTGAGCTGTTATGGTTTTCAATGCTTTGATTCACCTGCTGTAGAATGCAGGAGACATTGTTTTGTTTATTATTAGCTTGTGCAACTTTTGTGTGACATTGCAAAACCTTTAATAAAGACAGTTAAAAATAAATACAGCAGACAATAGCTGTGTGAAGTCTAATGTAATCAAGTGCCAATCTGTGAGCAGATTATTTGCAATTTTTATTTGAAGGTAAAGCCATGAGTGAAGTAGAAAAGGAATGGTCAAGCCCTAAGAAAGAAGACTAGAAGAAAAGAGAAAAAAACAGCTTTGGCTTTGCTCCCTTTGTTCAGGCCCAAGCAGACTGAGGCACTTAAAGGCAGTGAACAGGCAGGCTGGCCAGGGCACGTGCATTGCTTCAGTTTCTCTTTTTCTGACAAAAGGGTAACCTCAGTCACCGCTGGGGGAGGTGCGGCGAAGCAGCAGCTGACCATAAAAACACCTATCACCATCCCTCGGTGGAGGTGCTGCCATGAAAATGCACTTTAGTCAAACCTATGCTAAAAAATGTCCTTTAGTCAAACCTATGCCAAGAAATAAGGAAGCCCGTGGTTGAAACAGGGATCTAGTACAGGTAATGCAGAGTTAAAAACCCCATAGTTAAAGAATTAGACCGAGTATGACAGGTGACATATGATTTTAAGATTTAGAATTCCAGACATACTGCAGGAGATTTAAGAATGAAGCTATTGGGTGATTGTGGAGCACATGGGTGTTACATGGATCAAACATTTGTATGCCAGTATTATATAGACACAATATATAAGGAGAAACCTGAACTTCTACAATCAGTAGATTGATACATCCTAACCCAGGGTTCAGTGAGTGCCAATTCAAAAGATTTAGAGCCAATCATAGATTCACTTGTAGAGGTTAGGCAATTTGATTTAATCGATTCATCATAGTTTCTGATAATAGAGGGAGTGATATGGTTAGAGAGACATAAGCCTAGAATATATTGGAGACTAAAGACTGTTCGATTTTCTTTAGATATCTGTGATAGATTATAATCGGTTCACAAAACTCCATGTTTGTGGAACCTCTAATTTAGTTTAGGTCTGATAGTTATCATGACAAATCTGGTTATGCTGCCATGACAAATCTGGTTATGCTGCTTTGTCTATGTAATGCACTGGCTACTTTTTAATATTTCAGGTTTTATTTTATTTGGAATCAGTTTAGTGATATTACCAGATGATATTTTACTTTATTCAAAAAATCTGGAAAAACACAGAACATGTGAAAGAGGTGTTGCAATAATTCCAACAAAATAGACTATGCAAAAGTAGAAAAGAGTGAATTTACAGTTCAGTGCATAGAATATTTACAATATGTCTTGAGACTAGGGTCAGTATAGATGAGTCCAGGAAAGGTTTCAGCAGTCCCAGAGTATCCTACAGTAGAGGTTTATGAATACAGTTAAGAGTTCCACAAATATTTACAAGCGTTTCTTAACAGATTTCTCAGAATTAGTGATGCCTCTCACCAAACTGACTAGAAAGGGTCAGACATTTCTATGGGCTGAAGTACACCAGGAAGCCTTTGATAAACTGGAAAGCAATTTCTGCACTGCTCCTTTTCTGGCTCAACCTGACTGTAGGAATAACATTTCTTAGAAGCAGATGCTTCTGTTTTGGTCATTGGTGCACAGAAAGTCTTAAGCAGAAAGTTGAGACGTGTAACTTATTTCTCTTGAAGTAATTCAACCAGCAGAAGTTAGGAGTTTCTTCTGGAACAATTGAGGAAGCCCTGGTACACTGGAGAGATTACTTAGACAAGAAGAGATTATAGTGTACATATACCATTGAAACCTCACTTATCTGAAACATGCTTAATGTTTGAGTCACCTGCAAGATAGAGGGGTGATTTACTCACATGATTTAACTTCTGAATTATGGAATACCTGACTCAAGAAATTGGAAAGCAGATACTACCGTTCAAATGTTTAACCATGAATGCCAAGCATCCACAGAGTCTATGCATGTAAAAACCCTGAAAGCTGCCTCAAATTTTCATTGGAAACTGGAGTGGAAAGGTGGCTTGAATTTTAAGTAAATTATCCAACTCAGAGAAAAACATAAGATTCAAATTAAGTCAGACAGAATCTGGTGTTTTCAAGATTCTAAGTATCACAGAAAATTTGGCTGAGCATTCTAAAATGATGATATGATTTCACTGCAGCACGACATAAAATGCCACACTGGATCTCGTTTCTTTACAGTTCTGGTGGCAAAGTATGAAAAGAGGCTTTAGAGTATATAAAAGATTGTGTTAGCTGTGCTTCCGAGACAGTTTATCATTAAAAACCTTCAAATTGGTTCAGCCTGTAGATGTTCCAGAATATCCCTGATAAAAACATTGACAGGAAAGGAACTTGATTACAGATGATTAAATAAAAATGGAAGCAACAGAAATCCTAGCAATTCATAAACAAAAAGAAAATCTGGAGTTGTTATTTAACTGAGAAGGAACATTCTCAGAAGAAGAAAGGTGAGACAGTTTAGAGAACCAAAGACCTCCACTAATGTTTTATAAAAAGTTATTAAATTGGAAGGGCATGTAGAGGGGAAGGTAGTGTAACACCTCAAGAAACTTAAGGATTAACCCAGGAAACATAAGCACTCAGGTAGTTAGAATTCCTTTACATGTGGCACATGCAGACATTAGCAATAATAATAATGTGTTATTTTATATATAGCTTTACAGCAAAGCAGTTTGCATAGCACCATTTTTTATAAACATTTACACATTGAAGTTTGTAACTAAACTTAATTAGCAGTTTTCTGGGTCTCAACTCACTGTTCTCGCACCTAATCAGGAAGCTTGTGGTCTCTGAAGTGCACAAGAATTCTGTAAAACACTTATCAGTGCAATCCTTCAGCAATGGAAGATATTCCCTGGAGCACTTTGAAAGAAGGTTCCATGGAAGAAACCACTGAAATGTTGAACTCCTGTTTCCACACATCTTCAGTCCAAGGACTTGTGTAAGTTAAGTAATCAAAAGTCAGAATTAAAAAGGAAGGTGAACTTATTGCAAACTTTGAGAGCAAAAGTTCTTATGCCTCAGAATTTATGAACTTATAAAGTTACCGTGTTTTGTAGTATTTTTTGCTATGGCTCACCTGAATCTGCAAAGGTTTCTATGGATAACCATGTTGGTAAATGCAAGATCTTATCATACAGATAGACGAATCCTTGCCAGGTGATTACTGTCAGTAATAGAAGAAGGGTTTGAAGGTAAGTATTCTTATATGCCAGGACGATCTGCCCTTTAGCATGGTCTTCAAAGATGCTGTTTATGGTTGGGACAGGACAGATATGACATACCCAGGTTATGTTATTAGGGATACCATCAAAATAAAGAAATATGAGAAGCTTTTCATTTTAGCTTGCAGTCTAGAATAAAAGAAATATGTTGTGTAGGCTTTCTGAAGCAGTCAGCCAATTATTGATTGTCATTTAGACTGAAGCTTATCCTGTGAATCAGGGGTGTTCCTTGAGTTTCACATTAAACTAGAGAAAGCAGATTTGATAAAACTTTAATGTAAGTGAAAATTACAGTGATCATGAGTACAGTAGTTTGAACAACAGTATGTTCCGGGGTGAATTTGTTGGAATCAGTATTTGTTCGATTGTTTTTTTAATGTTATGACACCCCCCTAATTTTGTGAGCAGATTGCACCCACAGCCAGCTTCTCTAGCCTGCACTTAGCAGTACATCACAGGCAATTAAAACCATTAATACTTGTGCTCTCTCTCAACAAGCAAACTTGAAATACAAAAGGCTTTCCACCATCACTTACCCGCCGCATACGTGTCTCTTCTGCCAAATAATCCTTGCCAGCTGGCAAATATGGACTGTCGTCCTACAAGATAAATCAAAGTCAACATCACTTCATGGTACCACTCTCTAGTCACAACATTCCAAGTCTTTGCACTCAAGATTAACATTGTTGGGAGCATCCTAGTGAACAGCAAAACAACTTTCTGCTAAAGACTTTTGTTAGCGTTGCATGCTGTAAACTTCATGTAAAGACTATCAGGCTCATGATGGTCTTGGCGGAGCGTAATAACTTGTGTGGTATTCGCAAAAAATATGCGTGAACGCAATTTATTACGCAAAGTCAAATTACGGGTTCACCCTACATAAATCTTGCAGGCTGTATGCAAAAATCCACATCTGGATTTTTGCTTATAGCCCGCGTGATTATGAGTGCAAAAGCACTCATAGAATAAACGTGTATATATGTGTGACTTTCGCATAGAAATACAGTTGGTCCCCAGGTGGCAGAGGGCAACCTAAAGTTGACCTCTGCCACCTGGGGCCCAACTGACCCCCCTAACCACCCTACTCACCAACTTAAATGCAGCCAGGGCTGCAGCAGTGGCAGGGGCTGCAGCTGGCACTTACTGGCACTAAAAAAAGATGCGGGGCTGTTGGGTCCTATGGACCCAGCCCTGCATACGCGATTTTCAATGTGTAATAATGCGGGACGGGCCTGCAAATATTTAACGGAGCCCGTGTAGGCAAAAATGTAGGTCCCCTGAATTCTTGTCCGCACAGACCATAATGAGCCTGTATATGTTGGCTTTGCATCAG
The DNA here is from genome assembly GCA_035583255.1 of Pseudotriton ruber. Classification (NCBI taxonomy): domain Eukaryota; kingdom Metazoa; phylum Chordata; class Amphibia; order Caudata; family Plethodontidae; genus Pseudotriton; species Pseudotriton ruber. The sequence goes on along the minus strand of JAWWEI010465407.1, from coordinate 6,883 downwards.
AAAATATGAGACTGTACAAAATTGAATAATTCATACACCATATCTAAGATTCTGCTGTAATCTCTTAAAGATAATGCGGAATTCTGAAAAAAACACATCTAAAGTTCACCTAATAAATGCCTAAAGTGCACCTAGAACACATCTAAGTCTGTTTTTTCCATAAAAATCAGACTTAGTCATGTTTTAGATGGTCTTTAGGCATATCTTAGGCAGACTTTAGGTGTTTTTGTTACGCAGTTACGCACACGGGACCTCCGCAAAACTAATAATCAGCCCTTAAACTCTACTCTCTGCCTCCCTCTCAAACATGTTAATTCAAAGTTATTTTACCAACAGTAGCACATCTTTTTTCAACTTTAACCTTGCAGATTGGACCAGACAGACATTTGACTCCACCCACCTTCACATATCTTGGCAGCACCAACAAGTAATTTTTCTTTTTTATCTCTTTAAGAAATCTCATAAGACTGTTTGAGCAAGTCCCCTTCTGTCTCCTTGGGCCTGCCATTTCCTGGTTCTTTTAAATAATCCTTTGCCGAGTGTTATGTACTGTCACTTTGTACCAACTTTTTTGTTCTGCATTTCCACTGGGAGAAGTTGTTGGAAAGACAGTTCATACCACTCCGGCAAGGCAATATGTAAAAAATGCATGAATTGGCAGGATCAGGGAGACAGAAGAAGGATTGCTCAACGGTGTTATGTCTTGAAAAAGTATAAAGCTGAATAGCATTCAGGAATTTATGAAGACTTAAAATAAATTGAACAAGATATATAGTATACTGTTCCTTTAAATAGTCCTAACACTTTGAAAAGAGCAATTATTATAATAATATAACATATGTTTGACAGGTTCTTCATAGTTTCAAATGATTTTCAAATATTCAACATAGTTTAAAATAGTTTAAAATAGTTATATGCTGTTTTAAATGTTTTAAAGTAGTAATATAAATGTTAAAAATAATACAGCATATTTTTGACAGGTTATAGAAAGTTGAGCATTATTTGGAAAAGTTAAACATAATTTAAAATATGTTTACATAGTAAAACTAGTTTTAAAATGTTTCAAATAATTTCAAAGCTTTGCCAATAGAAAAAGGGAATTATAATTTCATATACTGTAGCTTTGAAAAATTCCACAACAGTTATAACAATTTATAATAGCATTCATGTATTTACAAAGTAAGAATATTTATGGTAATAACATTAATAGTGTACTTTTTAATAATTCTACATTGTGTTCAGTTCTCCTAATGTAGCAAACATTAGCAGTAGTGCTAAATATTATTGTTTCTAGTGGATAGTGGGTTCCCAGAATTCTCATCATGTACCATGTGACACGCTGGTTCCAGTCAGAGAGTGAAGATTTTTCTGAGCCTCCTCTACCGGGGTTGGAGGTTTGGTGCACGATACTGATGGTGGTGTCGGCCAGATGAAACTGACCTCACGCGTCGGCAGATGCTGTTAGCTGCTCTGCAGCTTATTTATGAACCAGCACGACTCCCTTTACTTAATTCCTTTTTTTCCGTGTTCCAGACGCTAGAAAGCTAGAAATCTTCCCTGTTTCTCAGGATAGAAATCTTTTTCTGTGTTTTTGGGCCTAGTTTTCTGCCACAAAAATGACATCCCAGGACCAAAGCTTCCAGCTGTGCGGCAAGTGCTCCAGAGTTATGTTGGTCAGCGAGCCGCATTCCCTCTGTCTGTGGTGCTTGGCAAAGACCATAAGGTTGACAACTTCAGATCTTGTCAGTCCATGAAGCCAAAGTCTCTTCGGGATCGTCACACCAAGCTTGTGGCAGGGCTGCAGGCACCTCACGAAAAAGGTATGTTTTTGACCCCTAGTGATTAGGTGGTGTGGCAGCCTTGGTCCTCTGAGCCGAGTGGTGCTGCCAAGAATTCAGAGGCAGAGCCGTGGCACCGGCACCCTTTGGAAGCCTCGCCTTGGCGTTCACCTCAGAGATCTCCTCGGAGATCTCCAGTGGAGTAGTCGGAGTATTGTCCCCGGGAGTCTGATGACCCATCGGGTTCGACCTCCACCCCTTCTCTTGAGAAGTCCCGGGAGCTTTGCCATTCCGGGTCTTCTAAGTCCTCGTCCACATCAGGCACCGATCCCGATCCCCTCAGCATCGATCGTGGATGCCGGTGTGGGAAGAGGGTCAACTCAGTCTGAGATCCTCCCTCTGGGGATCAGATTCTCAACCTCCATCTCGGGTTGACTCTCAACAGGTGATACCCCCTGTACTTACCTTACAAGACTTTAGGGTTCAGCTGTAGGAATTGTTAGCTTTCCTGCTTACCTCTCTGACGTTGTTGGCTGGGCTGACTGCTCCGGCATTGGGACTTACGGCCTCGACATCTCACCCTCTTTTCTCTGCACTGGTGACTTCTGTCACAGGCCTGTGTGATGACCCTCATCCTGGGACCCAAGTGACAAGGGTAGCTGACACCAGGGTGGTAACCGCTGGGTCAGGATTGACCATGTTGTCTGCCCAGATGTCATCAGGAGTCACCTTTGCAGCCACAGGCTTGGGGTTCTCTCAGAGAAGCCAAGGGTGGGATCCTGTTTGAGTTTTGTGCCCTACAGTACTTTGCGCCCTTCCAGGTGGGGTTGGGTCTGCTACCTCGTGGTCCAAGAGATGTTCCAGGATAGTGACAGTGAGGGAGAGGGAAAGTCTGACATGGTGCCGCTCCCCAGAAAGCATACCCAGACTCTACATGATCAATTGGCTGATGCCAGTGCCCTTGATACATCTCCAGATACTTACTTGGTTGACCATAATCCTGGCTTCTACCCTAAAAAGAGGACTGGTTACTGGCATGCATTGAAACAAGCCACTGACATGCTGAGGATTAAGCTCCCTGCCCCAGAAAGGACTCCACATGTCCTGACAGATATGTTGGATGAACCTGAGGTTAAAGCGCAGGGGAGTATCTAGGGTGGGGCAGGTTGGGTAGCTGCCCTGGGTGCTGCTGGAGGAGGGGGGCGCCGGCAGCAGCGGTGGCGCAAATATTTTTTCCTTCCCACTTTTTTGTTATGATTCCTGCTGGCGCATATCCGCATATTTGGGGGCGCTGGCCAGTGGGTGAAGGCCCTGGCTACTGCACTGGGGGGCGCCAGCAGAAGAAAGTTTATTTATATGCGCACGGGTGCAGGGTGTGCATTTAAAGAAACTTTATATAAAGAAACTTTCCATCAGCACTAATGACCCCCCGTGAATGAAGGGAGCCCTTGCAGGGGGAGCGCAATTCCCCAAAATTTCCACCAGCACCCTCCCTCCCCCCTCGCAAGACTTGCCCCGAGCGCCGTTTGCCCCAGGTACACCACTGTTAAGGCAACAGCAGCCCTACCCTTAACTCAGCTTTATCCGAGCCCATTCTTCGGCTCTGGGAGCCTCCCAGCAGTATTTCCGCAGATGAATATTATTTTTATTATTATTTAATTCTTGAAAAGCATGACACGCCCACAGGCCTCAGAGCACTGTAAATAACATAGATACATACAGCTCAGAAAACAGTAAAAGAAGGTAAAATCCTTGCAATCAGCCGAACAGGTGAGTCTTGAGATTCCTCTTAAAACTGGTCAAAGTCGGTAGGTCTTTCAGGGACTGTGGAAGAGCATTCCACAACCTAGGCTCAACCACAGCAAAGGAGCGACCACCAAAAGTTTGCAGATTAAATCGAGGACTGATCAAATTGTTGAAAGCATTAGAACGTAGAACCCTGGCAGACAGAACGACAGAGATCCTTGTTGTGAGATAGGAAGGAGCCAAGTCATGCTGACACTTGGAGGCAAGAGACAGCACTTTGTGATGAATGCGTTGGGCAACAGGAAGCTAGTGAAGGTCTCTCCGAGAGGCCGATATGTGATCAGAACGACTGAGACCAAAAACAGCTCAGACACCATTGTTCTGGGCAACCTGAAGGGTGTGAATGTTGGTCTTAGTGGTGTTGAGAAGAAGGCTATTACAATAGTCTAAGCGAGAATTAATGAGGGTGGAGGCAATACTGACCATGTTACTCTCAGACAAGAAAGGTGTGATCTGACGCAGTAATTTAGACGTGAGAGCACAAGAAGATTTGACATGCATGACCTGATCCTTCATGGACAGAGTGGAGTGCAGAAAGACCCCCAGAGTCTTGGCTTTCGTGGCAACAGGAATGCAACAATTGGCAATAGCAAAGTGCGAATAGCATGAGGGGAGCTTTTTGAGATGCTGCGCGGTTCCCAGGATGAGCAATTCGGTCTTAGAATCGTTGAGAACCAAGACGTTCTCAGCCATCCAGACTTGTATAGCTGAAAAAATCCTATTGATGTGTTCTGAATCCGTGCTGTAAACACCAGACAGTTCAAAAAGGATCTGGGTGTCATCGGCATAGTTTGTGCACGTGACACCCAAGCCATCCAAGTAATCAAAAAGTGGTTTTGTGTAAAGGTGAAACTTGAGGAACACCACAAAGAAGGGGGACTGGTAGGGCAGATGCTTCACAATCAAAAACTCTGAAGGAACGATCTTGCAGAAAGGCTTGAATCCATGTCACGGCATTGGCGGAAAGATTAGCTGTGGTGAGAAGTCTAGATGTTAAAATGTGATGATCAATGAGATCGAAACTTTCCCGGAAATACAATTCTGCTGGAGACCTGGCATTTGTGCATGTGCATCCATCGCTGGACTACCTTGTGGTTCAGGCTGCAACCGTACTCTCGGATATGACCACAATCCCTGTTCTTCTACTGGACAGAGACTTCAAGTGCCTCAAGGCCTACGTGAAGAAAATATATGCTTCATGTAGTTTGGGGTTAAGCTCTTTGAATGCGAACTGCATCTTTGCTTATTACAGCCATTGCATTTTCAAAGATATTCATAAACTTGTGGAGAACCTCCCCATAGGAATTGCATGGGGGTGCTGCCACACTGGCATGCATTGATACATACGTTCCTTTTCTCCACAGACTCACAATCCAAACATTTTGATATGCCGTTCGACTGCAAGCACCTCTTTGGTGCCAAGGCAGAGGAGGCCTTGAAGCATTTCAGTGCCACGCATACTAAAGCACTGAAACTGGGGCATCCTAAATCTGGTGCAAAGAGATTTCACAAATATATTTTTCAAAAATCTGCCAAGGCATGCCTTGGCAGATTTTATTATTTCCTAGGGGCCACAATACTTTTGGGGCCCCGAGGAAATAATTTCTATTCTTACCGGGTGGTAAGTACCAACAGGTAATGCAATAGGCCTGGCCTATTGCATTACTGAGTTGGTTGATTTACCGATTGTTTTGACTCAGATTTACCGAGTGAAAACAATCGGTAAATTTTCACTCGGTCTATCCGAGTACTTACCTTCATAATCAGTCGGATTCAGTAAAACACTCGGTAACAGGGGTTACCGAGTGTTTTACCGAATCCAGCTGATTACCGAGGCCCTCGTAATGAGGGCCTATATGTTGCTCATTCCATAACTCACTGCTAGAACTTTAAACTACTGAATATATATAAAATAAGCGAATATCATGATGGTAAAAATACATAGATATAGTACATGGAGGCTAATCAGTCATATACGCCAAAAGTGTAGAGTGACATTTAATGAGAGCAGCTTAGTTGCCATTCTTAAGGCCATAGGGTCTGAGTGTTTTAAATTCATGTATAGATTTTGCTTCTCTTTGTAAAAGTTGTTTTTCAACATTTCCACCACTAATGCTAGGGTATATAATGTAAAGGACACAGACACAAAATTGTAGTTAAGAACTCTGATGGTCACACAGGTTAAAGTGTCTGGCTACTGCGGCCTTCTGGTTGTTACAACGAATGTCGCTTTTATGTTTCTGAATGCAATATCTTATTTCTTGTACTGTTTGGCCAATGTAATAAAGCCCATATGGGCAGCGGATCATATAAATCACATTTTGAGTCCAAAATGTTGCATAGTGTCTAAAGAATTTTTTTTTACCATTCACGGGTGCTTAATATATGGACCTCTAATCAGAGAGTCACAGCAATTAGAGTTTAAACAGGCAAATGTACCTTTCTTCTGTGTGTCTAGTACCCTTTGTGAGTGCGAGATAGTTGCAAGGTCATTCTTAACCAGAATATTTGTTAAATTAGGTTGGCGTTTAAAGTCCACATTTGGAGATTCTGGTACTAATGGTCCTAAGATATTGTCATTCTTTATAGTAGGCCAGTATTTCTTCATGAAATGTGCTAAATATTGTGCCTGTCTACCATAGGTGGTGACGTATACAAGGGGAGGCACTGTGGTATCTACTCATGTGGTGGTCAATAGTGATTGATGAGAATGTGAACTAGCTCTATTAAGAGCATGATCCAAAAGGTTCCTAGGGTATTGAGTACCGCTACCATTCATGGTTATGTGGCTGCCATCACCATCTTCACTCTTTCCCCGGATGAGCGTTTTCTTTTCCATATTGGTTTGGTCAAACAATTCTTAAAAGGACTTGTCAGCAGTGGACGGAGGATGTAGGTGTTGATGTTGATGACACTGGTTGGTTCTGTATGTGTGATAATGCTGCTCATTCCTCTCTTTGTACGAAATATAGAATTTGTTTTTTACATCAGAGTTATATTACTCTGTATAAACTTCATTTGCTTGATCCCATGAAAGATTTCACCTGTCAGTTATGTGATACGATCAATGTGACGTTTTATCATATGACATGGATGTGCCCCCGCTCTTTGCCTTTTGGGAAACTGTTATTCATAAGATTGCTTCTATCCTGCATGTTCTCCTCTCCCATACCCCTGAACTGGTATTTCTAGTCAACTTCCCCCCTCAATAAAGTATATCGCAGGTTCCTAAGCTTGGCATTAGTTCTGGGCAAACGTGAACTGGCTCTTGACTGGATGCAGTCAATTCCCCCTTCCCC
>JAWWEI010454327.1:0-15338 GCA_035583255.1 Pseudotriton ruber | reverse complement strand
GTTTTCTGATACGCACGACAACAGAAGACAACACACGTTTTGCTGTTAAAAGTAAAGAAACATTGGAATTATTAAAAACTGAATTTCCTGGTGATAATTTGGACAAAAAATTTGCATAATTGGAAATAGAATTTGAAAAACTAGAAATCATTATAAGTGATCGCAAACAGAGAAAGTTTGCTAGAGACGAAAAGGATTATCGCCTTAATCAGGTTTTCACTTTTGCTAAAAGAGTCGATGATTTGAGAAAGCAAAACCCTCCTAAAAAATCAAGTACGAATTCACCAACATCAATACAAGATCTCTCTTCAAAGGGGGATAGTTCAGATTCTGACAGCGATAAAACACCACAGGTTTTTCAGGAAGAATTACGTCTACTGCATATGGACCAACAGTCAAGACTAACAAAAGAAAAAGACAAAAGACATAAAAGGAAAACGAGGAGGCGGGGGAGGAAGACGCGGGAACAAACCCCCCCTACAAGGGACCTGGAAACAACCCACACGCAAGGCACGTCAACCACAGAAGCCTTAAATTACGAGAACAATAACACAAATAATAGAGATCTAACTGTGATAAATTTATCTAATAAAACCAACTCGGAATCATTAAATATGGCACTGTCTAAAGGACTCAGTTTTGCACCAACATTAGAATTGGATTATTGCGACACCAGAATCCAACTTTTCAAATTCATCCGAAAATTGAAATTAGCCCGTTTCTTCGCAGTTAACCCACAGCCGGTGCCAGACAATTCTAGATCTGCAGGCATTCCGGTTATAATGAGTATGAGAGAACAAGACTGTATTACCATATTAACTGACCTAGAAGCAACATCGAATGGACTTTTAAGTGAGACAGAAGAAACGGTCATACAGTTGACAAATTCACCCCCCTGTCGCTAGTGAAGGACAATATTGATTTGTTTCACGAGGCCGTAATTAAGGACTTGATGAGGTTACGGCAAACTCGCCCATGGAAGAAAAAGTTTAACCTAACAAAGGAAGAAACACTAGCCATTTCTGACCTATCGAAACAGGAAGAGATCATAGTGAAACCAAGCGACAAGGGAGGGAATATTGTTTTAATGAATAGAGGTGACTATGTGAAAGAAAATTTACGCCAGTTACACGATGAAAACAACTATGCCTGTCTATTGGCTAACCCCACTAACGATTTCAAGAGAACATTGGACAATTTGATTCACAAATGGAGGGAACTCAACTTTCTGACAGAGAAGGAATCTCAATATTTGACAGTGTCTACTCCTATTATTCCAACGTTTTATACACTGCCAAAAACACATAAATCTTTGATCAACCCCCCGGGACGCCCGATTGTATCCTCTAAGGGCGGACTTTTAGAACCATTATGTATTTATCTTGATCAACAACTGAGGGGGTTTATGAAGGAAATCCCTTCATTTGTTAAAGATACAACAGAGGTACTTATTGTTCTACAGGGAGTGGAATGGAAATCCCACTATGTACTATGTACCTGTGATGTCACCTCCCTCTATAGCATAATTGCACACGTTGATGGAATTGCTGCTGTAGAACACTTCTTTAAAGAGAAATCTGCCAGTTATCGACAGTTCATGAATATGGTTGTTGAGTGTCTTACATTTGCGTTGACACATAATGCATTTTTGTTTAACAATAAATACTATGTACAAATTCGAGGGACCGCCATGGGGGCTGCGTATGCCCCGAGTTATGCTAACATGTTCTTAGCATGGTGGGAAAAGTTGTATCTGTATTCAAAACCGACATTTGAGCATGTAGTGAAATATGTTCGCTACATAGATGACATTCTATTGATCTGGGATGATACAAAAGAAAATGTGAAAACATTTGTGGCAGATTTGAATGTGAATGACCTTAATATTGAACTAACCCCTCCATTTAAAAAAAAATTGATCAATTTTCTTGATTTACAGATATATATTGAGAATGACATGTTAAAAACTCGAACATTTACTAAACCCACAGCTACTAATTTGTTGCTTCACTCCAATAGCTGTCATGCTGAACTATGTAAGCATAACATTCCGTTCTCAGAATTCTTGCGAGTAAAAAGAAACACCAGCGAACCAGCAGAACGGACTAAAGCAATGACAGATAAAACACATGATTTCCTGAGAAGGGGATATCCTAGGAAAGTTATTGCAGAAGCTTGCAATCGTGCGAACAGAACAGATAGACAGACATTGCTGAGGGGCAACACGGCTGCCCAGGATAAAATTCAGCCTATTCGGATGGCTTTTAAATTCTGTCAAGCAAGTGGCAAGATCAAACAATCTTTTCACAAACATTGGCTGGTCTTGAGGGCTGACCCGGTATTAGCAGAGGTCATTCCACCAAAACCAGCCTTTACTCATTTTAAAGCTCCATCGATTAAAGACAAGATTGTACACAGTCACTTACAGGCAAATCCCCCAAAACATGGCTTAATGTGGGGGGGGGTTTGAAGCTGTGGGGCATGTGTCTCGTGCAATAAATCACCCTACCGTGTAAAAGAATATCGAGGATTTAAACCCTCTATTACTCATCGCATCGTGGATCGGTTGACCTGCGATTCCGAATGGGTAATTTATATTCTGGAATGCCCCTGTGGCTTAAGATACGTGGGAAGCTCAAAAAGGAAAGTATGCAAACGCATATGCGAACATAGACGTGCCATAAAGAATGTCAATAAAACATACCCCATGGCTATTCATTGTGCCAAAAATCATAATAGTGACCCAAGATGTGTCAGATTTTTTGCCGTTCGAACAGTCCTAGAAAGTCCCAGAAGGGGAGATAGGGAGCTCATTCTACGGAGATTAGAGAGCAAATTAATTTGTGTCTTGGCTCTGGTTTTACGTTGATTGACTGATGTGTTTGTGATTTCTGGGCTGTGAGTAATGGTGCTGACGGAAAGGGGTGCCTGTGTGATCTTTGAGTTTTTGGGTTTGGTAACAGTTTCACTGTTATGTTCACCAAATACTAGCTCAGTAGATGATGATAGGGGTGTACCCCCATATTTATTCCAAAGAAAATATTGCTTTAATATCTGCCTTGCCAAATAAAAACCATAAAAACAATATGTCCATAAATATTAACAAGTAACATTTGGAAAAGGGATTTATTCTCTTTAAACAGACAGTTGAAACCACCACTTTTTGCTATTCTTTTTAAGTGTTCTTCGTCGCCTGAATTCAATTCCCCTTATTTTTTGTTTTAAAGCTATTTATTAATACTGCATGTCTGTGCTTGATTTTCTTCCCAGGCTGCATCCATTTTGTGGTGTGGCTGATAGTTTGTACAATCTACTTGGCTTGTCCTCTGCATTTGACCTTATTGATAATTGTATACTGCTGGATCGCTTGGTAACAGTCAGGAACTGTTCAGAGAAAACCTGCCAATGGATGAAGTTCTTTCTATCTGACAGGAATTCCAGGATCTTCTGGGTTGAGGCAACATGTTCCTCAGAGACTACCAACTGTGGAGTTCCACAAAGAGTCTGTCTTTCTCCCCCGATCTTCAATGTGTACATGAAGCCTCTGTTTGATATCTCAAAGAAGGAAGGCTTTTGCTTCACCAACTTTGCCAAGGATACACAATTTATCCTTGAGCTATTGGGCGACTATGTTACTTATTCATGAGCTAGTGACAAACCCGACTCTATCTTAAAATATTGAATTTCCTCTAATTGGATGTGCATGAATGGTAATAAAATGGTGCTTATGATTGTGGCATCCAAGAACACCAGGTCCAAGCTGGGCAGTGCATGTGAAAATCTCCTTATTAAAGATTGTTGCATACCTGTTCAAATGAAGGTCAAGGCGCTCGGTGTATTACTGGACTCCGTACTGAGCATGGATGCAGAGACCGATGCCATTGTTCGTGCATCGGGTTACCATTTGTGGCTGCTTCGTAACATCTGCCCAGTAATCTCTGAAGCCGACTGCGCTACTCTAGTGAGAGCGACTGCCATGACAAGACCAGACTATTGTAATATCCTACTGACAGGTAAAACTGACAAAAATTTAAACAACCTGCAACTGACTCAGAATGAAGCTGTCAGGATTACCACCAAGACTAGTCACAGAGACCACAACACTTTACAGAGAAAGAGGCTTCACTGGCTACCTATCGGGGCCAGGATTAAGTTCAAACTCATGACTACAGCACATAAATGCATGAATGATACAGCACTCACGTACCTGTTTAAAACTATTCAAAAACCCAACTCACAGAAAACACCTCAGACGGTGCACCAAGCAGGCTGGTTTGCCCTTCATTTAAAAGGAAAAGAGCAAAGAGTAGCTCATTCATCTATATCGGCCCTAATGAATGAAATAAACTACCACTAGATCTGAAGACTCAGAGAGCCTCAACAGCATTTCGTAAACAGCTTAAGACACTGCTATTTGACATGTAAACTCTCAGGCGTCTAACACGCTATGCTTCAAATGACCCAGACCGCACCCTGACTGAACCTTAATATTTTTTATTCATCATATACCCTGTTTTTTGTATGCTGTGATGCCCGCGGGCTTCAGCGTGTTAGAAATAAATCAAATCAAATAAACTAATAAATATGTGCCGTTATTCCAAGAACTACGTTGAAGACCCTTTGATGGAAAAATGTTACCAGACTCTAAAGTTGTGTGTATGCACACCTTGAAGGCTAAGTTACTTATTTATAATGGGTTTCCCACACTGGAGTTGAGTGTGTTTAATTTACATATAATTATTATTAACCAAAATAATGCAAAGTTAGTGTACAAGCTTCAGGCAGATAAAGGATTGCGTGTATATGTGTGGAGGATAGAGAAATATTATTCTACAGAAATGCAAACTATAATGCTGAATTGATACTTTATACCACATTAAATCAAAACTTTTTTAAGAGTGTTCAAAATGTCTGACTTTATTATGAGACTAAAGGCAATGCCCCTTCACCAGATATCAATGGAAAGTATAACCCATTTTCTTTTCTTTTTCCCATCATATTTTCACTCATGAATAGAATTGTTAGTGCCAGTGCTGAAGGAGATGGGATTTGTACGGATCAGGGTAGCTTTATATTACTTAAGATCACTAGGTAATATCATAAAGATATATCATAACTATCTGAAAAAAGCAATGGGGATGAGGGCTAAATATTGGGATGGTGAAATTTCAATATGAAGATCCAATTTTAAGGAGGTTTTTAAATTGTGATAAGTCACTAGTTTTAAAGTGTATAGACCACACCCCTATGGGTGTACTAATGATGTATTTGTGGGAAACTAGTTTTGGTATTTTAATAAATATCTTATTTGTATGCAGTTTTTTGACTTTTTAGTTGAATTAATAATGTATTACTTTGACTAAAACCATTCTTCAAAACACCTCTCTCTCTCTCAGCTTCAGGTAATATATGTGAAGCTGCAGATATCAAGACATGGGTGGATAATAACCTGGGGCTATTCATCCAACAGTCGAACATTCCCGATCTGGCCCAGTTCAACAAGAATTTCAGCAAGGTATGAAATGTGAAACCCACCATTCATTTGAACCAAAAGGTCTGCAATAGATACAAATCAGGTCAGTGACTGTAAGGTACCCACTCCCAGCTATGCTGCACCAGGAGCATGGCTTTCAGGTCCTGTAATGCGTCCTTCCATTCAATGGGAGAAGCAGGGATCTGGATGAATCTCCCCCTGCGCAACACTACGAGGATCAAGTAATGGTATATTATGGTAGGGGCGGGTGACAATGGAGGTGGTCAGTGAGTGAAGCGGGCAGGTGGGAGGAATCTGGGTGGTGAAATCCCCTACAAAAACAAGATAAAAATAGAGTACCACCACTTCGAGCCTGGGCGCGATGCAATCACTGCAATCCTATTGTAGAACCATGAAATTCCTTCAATATTAATTGATTATATGGAAAGAAGTTGGTAGATTACAGAGATAATTGGGTCTGAAACTGTAAATCCTTCACACATCATGTCAATCAGGGCACAGTGATAATATCGGTAAACTGTGAGAATTTAATATGTTTTCTCTAGGTTTACAACCTGAAATATCTCACAACTGAAGAGTTTGCCGATGTGACCCTATACATCGATTCATTTAAAAATGCAACATTGACAGAAGCCATTCTGGATCAGGTCAAGATGTTTGACAACCCTCAATTGTTTTTGGACTACCTTCTCAGAATGAAATCAGCCATCTGCCCAGTAAGTATTGCATTCTGTGGAACATTTCTATCTTTTATGTTAGTAATTAATGTATTAGTTGCAAACATATTTAATAATGTATTTAATGTATGCATGAATTTATTTATGACCCTTGTATAGCACTCAACCACAGACGTGTTTCAGCATGGTTAAAAACAGAAAGACCTATATGTGACTTATCAACAAGAATTCTTCCCTTACTTCCTTTCATGTATATGAACATGGAGATACAAGACATGACCCTTCACCACCTTCTAACCCTGAGGTCTAACAATCTGATCCTTTCATGAAATTTACATATTCATAGGGGTAAAGTGGGGGGTCAACTAGAATATACTCACTAAACACGTTTTTCAGAGGGTGAGCTGCATCCCCTTCAGTCTTTGTTCAACTACAGGGACTCAGTCCAGCCTGTCTCCAACCTCAGTGAGAAAGTGCAAAATAGCTATCTGTTTTAGTTCATTGTTACTAGTACAATGTGGTTTAAAATGAACATTTGCAACATTACCAAACAAAATCCTCAGAGGAGAGCCCCAAAGCAAATTAGCAAGTGGTTTTTCATATAATATCCTACCTTTTGAAAGTGTTTACTAGTCTAACATACCTATATGTCAATGTTTTAATACACCCACTCCTAACATCAAAGAAAACACAAGTATTTTCATAGTACTCAGCTTGCATTGAAATACTGCATGTTTGTTTGGATTCTATATGAATAAATGGGAAAATATGCTACACTTGGAGTAACTCACAACTTGCAGTGTGGTATAAGACAATAGGTAACCACTTACAGTATGATAACTTTAGGATGTGTGTCTATTTCATTGGTGCTTTTAAGTCATTTCATAATATGAACATTTTAAAGGGGAGGTTTTGCAGATTTGATCAAGTTTCTCCCACATAACATCACTACCTGAGATGTCACCGCTAGGGATGTTACTTCCTGGGTTTTCTATATGCATAATTAGAGGTTACGCACTTCTTTTTTGGAACTTGACTCCTGATTATTCACTTGCCTACATGTTTCTAATACATGAAACATCAGTATTTTTTATTTGTTTTTCCTTTAATAGAGTCCAGAATCATCTGCAAATGGGACAGCCTGTAATGCCTCAGCCTTCTTCCAACTTTCAACTGAAGAGATGCTTTTGAACAACATTTTCATTACCCTCAACACAAACTCAATCTTACAAAATATGGAGGATTGGTTCCAGATCTTCAGCATTATTATTGAACTCTTTGTGAAGGCCATTAACGAATTCCAGATCTCCCAATTATCTTCGAATATTACATGTGAATTTTATCAAGAAATGTAAGTAAAAGCCATCAACTGCATCCATTGAAATGAACTGTATATAAAAATGAATACATTGAAAAGGTTCACAATGTTAACCTAGTTTTGTTCTTTTTTTAATGGCCAAATCCAGAATACAAGTGCTGAGTGGTGTGTACCCAGAACTCCAAACGAATACCACCTACACTATTTACATATTCTGCAAAAGCTACCTTTCTAAACAGTTCAACACAACAGGTACTGTACCGGCTACTTCATCAGCAACCACAGCTTCTTGGGAGAGACATAAAGGGCCAGATTCAGGAAGGCGTAAATCTATCATAAGACATTTCCGATTCATGAAACCAGAAATAAAGCAGTACCCCAGACATAGGAGAGTGAACTGGATTGCTAAAAAAAAGGGGCTATACGTGGGGCACACCCATGCATTTCCAACTGCATGACTCAGCAATATTGTACGTTAGATTTACTCCAAGCTGAATGCTTTCCTGAATTAAGCCCATGGATTTTTGCCTGAGCTTCACTGGGTTTTTGAGAGTTATGATGACTTATTACTTTTAGAATGGTTCTCCTATCTCTGTCTAAGGTTGATGGAACTAACATTTGGGAGAATAAACACAAAGTGCATGAGGAAGAATGGCTTAACGTTCAATGACAGGTACATTTTCACAAAGGTAGAATGGCACCCTGGGAAGGTGTAAACCTGTTGCACAGTGGGGAATATTGTATTTTCACCAATGACTACTCAGTTGAGAGGCAAGCATTTAGATGAGAAGATATGATATGACAATGAAGATAATGGATACACCATGATGGTCAGTTATATAAATCTTTGAACATCTTCCTGGACAATATAAAACCCCAAATTTGTAGCAAAATATTCTGGGACATGTGTTATTTTATTTGTCCTTGTCCAGAATGGGCACTCTGTAATTGTGACTGCTATTTGCCTGACCTTTAAGCATGGATGGGGCATAATAAAAACAAGGTACTGTGTGAAACATGTAACTAACCTTTACCGTTAGTATATCCCAATCCCGTCACAAGCCCAAAGCCTCTTATAATGCTTAAATCCTTTCTTCCAGGCTCTGCATGCGCATCAAACACAAATGGAACCGATGATTGGCTACGCAAGAACTGGGGCCCATTTTACTCCTTTGCCAGCATCTCAGAACTCCTCGCCTTAAAGCCCAACCTTAACATAGTGAGTGTGAACTCCAAATCCTTCTTGTTTGGCATAGCATAGTATTTGTAACTCTGAGGGATGCTCCAGTTGATCTCTCTTTGAAGCTTGCATTTTTCCCATAATTGCCTATATTTCCTCTATTCTCTGTGACTGTATGCATTAGCTGAGGGAAATGGAGGTCAAGCTTTAGCTCTTCTAATCAACATGTTTTAAAGTGGGCAGGGCTAGCATTCATTTCCCTGCCATACTGACATGGCAGGGAAATGCATTTAGTTCTTGCAGTCAGTCAATTGTACTAATGAATTCAGAAATTTATATTTTTTATTTAATTAAATTTAATATACGACCCTGTGTGTCATCTACATCCAAGTGATGGATGAAAGGCTGCTTTTCATGCCACTGATTTTTGTCATACATGTGCCATTTCTTCCAGGAAGAGACCATATGCAAATCGACTTGACACATGTCTGGGGTTGCTTGTTATCTTACACTGAAGGGGTGGGACCATACAGTTCGGACTTGACTGCTGCCATTGGTGGTGGCAGGATTGATTGACATATTGGTCTCCCCCTTGAAGTAATGGCAAATGCAAGCAAATAAATCCATAGTGATTAGCTGCGCTGAGGTTATCCCAGTGGCTTAGATTAATTCAAGCTTTTCATCCATCACCTATTGTTTTTGTGACTTACATTTTATGAACATTAAGGTTTTCCGACCTAACCCTACTTTACTGTGTCTTGCTTACCCAGGAAGACATGTTTAAGAACCTTACAGCACAGGAAGTGGCAGCGCTCCTGACCAAACCAGATGTCTTCATCAACCAAACTCTACTCAAGCAGATCCTTAGCAATGTGGAGGCACAGAATGTCCCAGAGTTCCTGGACAGCATTCTCACTGCTGCTAAAGAGGTATGGCAAATGTGTGCAATGAAATTAACTAAAGTAAGGTTTGGGTACAAAATATGGGGCACTAAATATTCATCATTAGCATATTCACAGTGTAAGAAATAAGACATGAACTGAAATGTCCATCAAAATAAAATGTGTGAGCAAGCAATAGAAAAGAATGTGTTAAAAGTAACATGCAATGGTATAAACAATTAAAATAACTGTTATACCACTGCCATACACATTACCAGTATGGCCCCTTACCGACAACCATACCAAGGTCTGGCAATCAGGAACAACTCTAGAAAATCCACCAAAAATATTGAATCAAAAAGCAATGTTTAGCAAAAAATGAGGGACTAAAATTCATAAGAGTCATGTAGGTCTAACTCATATTGAAATCAGTGGGAGTTAAGTTTTACTATTTTTACTCTTGTGTAACTGTCATTGAAATCAATGGATGCTACACCAGATGAGAATCCTAAGAACTTCTAAACTCTTTTGTGGATCAGGCCCTATATACTTGAAAACATAACTCGATCTTACTCCAGACCCTGAAAGCAGTCTTGCAGCTATTTTTACAATTGCAGAAGAGTTTGGGAAAGTCCAGGCTGCAAACTCAATTCTGCCAAAACTACATTTTTGAGCATTAACCTTTCACTTTATCTTAAGAAGAGAGCTACATACCTCGGGGTTGAACTCCACGATTCTCTCCCTGAAATATTATTCTTGAACTTTTGAAAATTTATACCTAGAAATGGCTGAGCATCTCCATCGGTGGACGCATCCTCTGCTCTCAATCTTGGGTTGGATTAATCTTTTTAAAATTATAATTCTTCCTAAATTCTTATTTTATTTTTGTGCCTTGCCACTATATGTTCCAAAGGCATTTTAAAAAATCTAAAACAGCCTAACTTTCATTTATTTGAGAAGGGTAACAGCCTTGCCAAAGCCTTAAATGGTTCTTGCTTCCACTTCACAAAGGTGGCTTGGGAGCCCCAGATGTTGAGTATTATTATTGAGCAGCTCTGGGCTCGATACTTGCGCAGTCTATGAACTCAGCCACAGAAGTCACGGACTTGGAGACAACCCTTCCCAACCCTCAGTGCAAATTTTTCACCAACCCCAGTAGTAGTGTGCATGGTTTCCAGAGACATTTAACCTTTGCAAGATTCTGAAAGGATACCTCTAAATACTGGCGACTTTTAAAATGTCATTGTTGTACCCCGCTCTGGCACAACTTCAGGCTCTCTGAAACTAATTTGGACCAAATTGCAGATGAATGGACATCTCAGGGGATATTAACAATTGGACACCTAATACATTATCTAGAGCTGTTGATGTTTGAAGAGATTCAAACTATATATGGTGTACACAACAAGGGCTCTTTTAAAATATCTTCAGCTTAGAAAAAATTATTTGGGCTAAGGGTATTGAGGTAGCTCTTATGCAACCTAACACTATTATTGAAACATTCCTCCAGAGCAGCAAATGTATCTCTGATTACTACCAAATATTGCTACAAGCCCTAATAGATATCTCTACATTCTCTCAGAAATGGTCAGACGAGCTTGGATTAGTATGACCGAACAAGCTATTCGCTCGATGGTACAACTCAGAAAAACACATCTGATGACAGCTGATGTGAAACTGAATCAGTATAAAATACTGTTGTGACAATATTTGACACCAACATGTCTATTGAAGTTAGGGGTAAGGTTAGACACCTGCGGTGTTCACTATAATCAAGATGAAGCTGTTCTCCCGCATGTGTTAGCATCATGCCTTATACCTTCACCCTTACTGGGAAGCTATTTTTGATAAACTAAATTTGCACAGAATCTATACTTTTTGACACTGCTGCTAATATACCCAACACTTCTAAACCTCTGTTATTGTTTTAGCTTGGGCCGGCTCTTAATTATAATACTCTGGCCAAATCAGGAACCACCTTCTCATTTACAATGGTGGCAGGAACTTGTTGAGCGCTATTTGCTTTACAGGTTAATTCTTGACAGAAAGGGTGACTTTGGGACATGCCTCAAAACCTGGTCCTCTTTAGTCGAAAGGCTTGACAATGATTTATACCATATATTTTGACTGATGTGTTTTTGGCCGTATTATAACTAACTCTGTTTCTTCTCAGCACCATATGTAATACCACTTCTCACGAATAAAAAATGACAAAAAAACATAATTGGAGTTTAGTATCCCTAATTTATTTCCGTGCTCTGACACAGACTCTGTATAAAACAAGCAGGAAAATATGATACAAAATGTTTTATACAGCAGTATGAGAATGACATTTTTCTTGTAAATTGTTGGAAATCATTCAAAGATCGTTTAGTCTCACAGCTTTTAAATGAGCAGTCTTCTGAGTTTCTAGCCAGCACAGAAGCTGAGATACCAGCATAACTATATTCTACAACTGACCCTCGGGGTATCACTTTTGGATCCATATGATTCACAACTGCAACACCTGCTAAATTTTATTTATCTGTAAAAATGTATTGTGTGTGTACACATAGATTTGTGTGTGTGTCTGAAAGGAAACATAAATTACAATTATTTTAAAATTCATAATTAACTGGAATGCCATGAACACCAGCAATTGTGTAAAAATGCCATTTTGGGGTTTTCGTGGCATTTAAACACCCTTCTGGCTTGTGGTCTATAATTTCTTTACCAGAGCTTCTTCCATGGCCTTTTTTGGCCATGCCACACACTTGCCTTTGATGTCACTCCCTCTACTGTGAACAAGGTTAAAGAGAGTAAAATACACTGGTTTAACTTAGAAAAGAAAACAGTGCCCATGACTAGTGTGTCCTCAAAAAAACATGGTGTTCCCTCTGCTCCTTGATTCTGGTGTTATATTGATCATTATTAAGATTCCCCAAATTAATTTTTCCTGATGTTTACAGATGAATATGGAATGCATTGAATTGTATCTTCAAATGATAAATACAAACAAAACAGGTAAAATGTAAAAAAATAAATATGGATAAATGCAGACAGAAGGTTACATTTTTCTGGCTGCAGTGGTAGTTCCTTCCTAATTCTGTAACCTGCCAGAGTCACAGTAACACTACTTTTATTTGGTCTGAGCATAAGGAAATTTAGCAGCTTCTCTTGTCCTATGTCACATGTTTTCTTTGTTACAAAACCATCGAGCAAAAATGAAAATGAATTGAAAAAACTTTAAAAATATTTAGAGGGTCCCATATTCACATATCACTACTTTAGCTGTTTAGCTTCTCTTTAAAAAATTACACAGACCTGTAATTTGTCATTTATTTAAAAAAAAATAGTTTTACAGTAATTGCACTTTTAAAGTAGTGCATTACCTTGACTTCCTTGGGCATAATTTTAACACAAATATAGCTGCATAGAATGTTCCTATACTCTTGCTGCCCCTTTAACGAACACCTTTATATTTCTTGTGTTCATTGTGGGTCTGTGTCCCCTTCAAACTCCTGCACATGTTTATCGCTACTGGAAACAGTATGTGCATGTTTGCAATGTTTTATGAGTCAGAGCTGAATTAAAAAACATCTAAACAGTAAGAACCCAGTGATGCTCGCTGCTTCTATCTTTAGCAACTCAAAGTCTTAGGTTCAAATCTCAACAAATGTAACTAAGCATATAACCCTTCCAAGACCAATAAAATGAGTACTACGCAGTGGGATAGTTGTTTCAACTTTTATTTCAGCAATTACAAACTGGTTCAATTTGATATGATGTATTATATGAATGGTTAATATTATATTATCAGAACTGGAGAGAATAACATTATATGTATTTTTCTACAACAGGCAAATCTGAGTGAGTCTCAAATTGGCACAATAAAAGAAACTCTGCTATTGGTGGTTCTGGAGAACATGAGGTCCAACTTCTCCTCTCTCACCCCCGAGGACTGGAAGCAATTTACTCAGATAGATCTGGTGGGATTATTGGACAGCATCAATGAAGCGATTCTTCTACTGCTCCCCATTAATATCTCATGCAGCTCCTTCCATGAAGTGTGAGTACAGCACTGCCTGCTACTAAGATATCACAGTGTGTGTGTGTGTGTGTGTGTGTGTGTGTGTGTTTGTGTGTGTCTGTTAACTCAAGACAGACTGTTCTAAGAATGACAAAATATTATTCTCCCCAAAACCATGACTGAACTTTAATCTTGCTGATATTGGACACAACCTTATCCTGATGCTTATGATAAAGTCGTAGCAAAACTAGAGGAATGTTCCAAATGCTGGATAATGTTCCTGCTTCTAAGAGCAGATGGACTTAAACACAGAGCATTAAAGCACCAACTGATATATGGCCTGGTTGCCTGCGAGGTGGGATTAAATAGACTGGCCATGGTATTCACACCAGAAGAAAGCACGCCAAACTGAAACTTCAACAAAGAACCCAGCTCTTAGCTTCTCATTTGAAAGAAACAGAGACAACCAGAAACAAACAGAATACAAAAAAATTAAGACCACAGGAATCTAAAATTATAAAACTAAAAATTAAGGCCAAAACCTGCATCCACCTGCGAGTTTACTTTGTGCCTACATTGCTTAAGCTGAAAACTAAAGGCCAATCCTGCTTCCATTTGTCCAATCATGAAGCCCAAACAACAAACATGTGGATATCATACACTACTATTCACAGTTCAATTTGCAACAGATACTTTGCATTTGGATATAGATGTGTTTAGTTGAGAAGACCACATTGAACAACTGTGAAAGAATTAGGCAGCAAAAGAGCTAGAAGTTTGGCAGCACAGATGCACACAGGTTAAAGGTCACCTGTCATCACAATGAACACAAGAAATAAAAAGGTAGTTTGAAAAGAGCATTAAAAACTGCCAATACTTTTTTTTATTTTACATGAAAACCTTTTTATTTACGTATAGTTTCATTGTCACAATATGATGTTTTCAGGTGTTATTCCACAGCTCACCGCTAGAGGGCAATAAGAGTATAGGGAAAAGTTCTATGCAGCCATTTTCGTGTCCGAATTTTTCCCGAGAAAGTCAAAGGATTTGTACAGCACACTAATGAATAAAACTCAGTCTGCATGCATACAAAAGCAAACTGCTGAAATGTCTTACTAGCCATCTGTTCTTTGTTTTTCAGATTAACAGGATTTCTTATGAGCTATAATTCTCTGTCACTTGATAACAAACAGACTATCTACAATGTTTACATCCGGAAATTCCTTAATCAAACGTCAGCTGACACAGGTACAGCTCCCCACAATTTACTTTTTCAGTTTATTTTTAGTTTATTCGAAATTGTTCTTATTTTCATCTTATTTTTGTCATCTTTATTCATTAATTTGGAAAAAAAAAAGACATCAAAGAACTAATATACATTTGAGTGACTTTCCACAAATCATTCCCTTAAAATTACTCTCTGATCTGTCATGCTATAAGATAATCTTTATTAACACAAATAATTGGTTGTTAAAGGGATAGTCCACAAAATGAAATGCAAGTGTATTCAAACCCCACCCCAGTACAAAGTCCTCCTAATGCCTAATTCTTTTTAATGCAAGTTCTTAGCTTCAGCCGCAGCCCTCCAAAGTCTTGTAGCACCTGGCTCGCATCGCCTCCCTTGACACTCCTTTGCACAGCTTGATGTAGCAGTACAGTGGTCTAGACTTGGTAGTAAAATGTGTTGGAAAGGGTTTGGTGTCGTTTGAAAGCGTGATTATTCAAAGAAAACACCATTCAAAGTGTACCGGTTCAAAGCGTAACTATAACAAAGCTGAC
>JAWWEI010443248.1:0-15348 GCA_035583255.1 Pseudotriton ruber | reverse complement strand
CTCCACCCCAGCGGTGCCCTCCATGCTCTGGAGGAGTATGTCTTGGTCAATGGTGTCAAATGCCGCAGACAGATCAAGGAGCACCAGCGCAGCAGGGCGACCTCCGTCCACCAGTCCCAACAGCCTCTCCCTCACATCCAGCACCGCGGTTTCAGTACCCCTACCAGGACGAAACCCAGACTGCAGATCGTGCAGAACCCCCATTGACTCACAGTGGCCCTGCAACTGGGATGTCACGAAATGCTTGGTGATCCATGCCAGGAAGGGGATTTGGGAAACAGGTGTAAAGTTGCTCGAAACGGAAGGATCAGCGCCAGGTTCTCTCAGCAGGGGAGTGACCAAGGCATGCTTCTACTCTGCTGGTATGGACCGCGCACAAGCTCACATTTACAGCCCCCATAATGTCCCCGGAGATGGTAGGACCAAGATGTTTAATGACCCGTGTAGGTAAAGGGTGCAGATCTGACAGATTAGGGCCCATTTTACTCACGTATGCCTCTACCTCTCCCAACTCCACTTCCCGGAGTGTCAACATCACCCCTCTGCCCCCCCCTGAGGACAGGGCAACCTCCGTCCCCACAAGCTGTCGTGGCACCCCGGAAGCAGAGATAGAATCTGATCCCTGAAACCTTCAGGTCGAAAAAACAGCCATTCGTTCACCGAACCCAGGCTCGGGGCTAAATAGCCTGTCTGGACCATCGATGAAACGCGCAGCAACGTCAAAGAGACCCTTACAGGTGTTGTCAGCCCTGGCAATAACCTCACCCAAGGACTTAGATTAATCCGATTTTATGGCCAACTGGTACGTATGTAGGTGGTCTCGACAACGCATCCGGGCTTGTAGGGTCCCTATCTTGCGCCACGCACATTCCAACCGTCTGGCCATGCGCTTCAAGTGACCAAGGTCTGTAGTGAACCAGCTGTTGGCGTAATGGCTCCGGGGTTTAACCGGCCTCATTCTCAGGGAACACAATGCATCAGCCGCTGCCCTCCATTTCCTTGCAATCGCCTCGCTGACCTCCCCCAGGTCACTCAAAAATACCAAAGGGTCTAAGATCTGTTGCTGTTCCCAGCACTGTAATCGTTGGGGCAAAAAGTTGCACCATTTCCGAGCCAGTGCCATTGCTTGAGGGATATAGCACTTCTCGTTCTGTCAGGTTGGAAAGTGTTGAAGGATGGGTCAAGTACCTATCTAGGCAGGCACACCTTGGCACTATACAGATGCAGACTTACCGTATGCAGACACAAAACACACAGGATAACCAAGGCAGCCGACCAAAGTCCAAGAGCACGCAGATGAGAGCATTCAACGGCAGCGCAGCAGGAGGAGAAAGAACAGTCAGAAGATGTAAGGAGATAACAAGGAGGAAACAGAGGGTTCCTGTCAGGAAGTTAACCCCCCTACTCCCCCCAAAGACCAAAAGGTGGATCTCCCTACCCTGAGAGGGTGCCCGGATGACAGAGGACAGGAGCAGAAGTACCTGAGAATTGCAGGACAGACATGGATACAAAAAGAGACAACTAGGAGGGAGTCAAATACCATTCCCAGACCAATCTAGGTGCCCTGGACTTCGTGGAACCTGGAACCCTGGGAAACACCAAGACAATGGCAGTCGGAGAGCCATGCAATCCCCAGACCGATCTAGGTGGCTGGACTTTTGTTCACCCCTGGAACCTGACGGATAAGACCCAGAAGCCCCAACCCAGGAACCAAGAACACCAACCAGAGGAAGAACCATCCCGCAAACACAGGAACCCTAGGATGGAAGGGCTTGCCAACAAGCAAAGGCAGGGAAGGAGGAAAAGAGGAAATAAGAGAAATTAAAACACTCACCGGGAGAGATGACTGGAGGATCACCAAGTATGTTGTAGTTAGATTATACATACTGCTCCCCCCCAGAGGTGGGGGACAGTTGGTATATGGTACTTACCTCATACCCAGAGGGTATAATGTACTTACAATATGCCAACTGCCCCTAGAGGAGCAGTAGGCACTCCTCCCCCCCTGTGCCGGGGTTAGGTACATAGTAGCAACATACCTAGTTGGTATTATGTTACTACAACATACCTAGGGGGCAGTAGGCATGTTGTATCAACATAATGCCTAGTAGTTATATGGTTATTACAATATACCTACCGCCACACCACCCCGGGGGAGGGGAGGGCAGGTATATTGTTGCGGTATACATTCTAGGCAATGTTATTACACATGACACTGCCCACCAGGGCAGTGTCATGAGTAATCTAATTAGCAGTGGACAGTAAAAGTTATGAGAACAGTCTCTCCCCTCTGTCCACTGCGTATGTGCTAGACAGAGGGCGAGAGGTGGGTGTCCCGTGCTGGAGCAGAAGGGGACGGGTCTTTCCCTTCGGATCCAGGCCAGAGGGGCCCAGGGATGCCAGGGGATCTGCCCAGGCAGATGCATCAAGCAGCATTGGGTACTAGCACACTGTCACACTTTGTTCTGGGGAACCGAATTTGGATCCCAAAAACAAAGTGTGAAGGGGGTTATTTGAAAGCCGAGTATGCCAGCATTTAAATTGAAAATACCTTCCTACCCAGCACTAATGCCGGCAGGGTGCTCCGGCCATTGAGGCCCAGAGCACTTTGCTGGCATTAGTGCCGGCCAGGTACTTACTAGCAGCTTCAATGAGTTGTTTACCTCTCCCGTAGTATAGAGCCGATTGCAGTGGTCAGTCAAACGCCGAATATTGAAAGGGGAGCCTCGGCACCTTCAATATCAGGTGCTTGCGCTGACATTCTCCTTCAGGGATCCAGTGTAGGGGTCCCTGAAGGAGAATGGTGTAGAAGACACAGACGGAGCCTCTGCATTTTAGCGCTGGCTGCAATGGATGCGTCCACCGCATGTAAGTTGTTCAATTGTAAGTTTAGATTTTTCAGAAGATACCATTGTTTCAACCTGCTGATTGTGAGGCAGTAGAGATGGGATTCAGTCTAAAGAGACCTAGGGCTGTACCCTAGCCACATGTAAACCCTTAGTTGATAGGATGAGCTTACCAGTAAGTTTACACCATTTTCACATAAACGGAGATCACCGGACTACATGGCCAGTCACCAAAGGCATGGGAGCCCACACCAGATTTGAACAAGGGCTAACAGTTTTATTCTTAAAACTTAAATCTAATTTATGGTTAATGAACGTAATGTCAAACAAACAGGAGCAGGGTTCTTGAGCTGGGTCCAGGATATCTTCAGCTATGTCCTTTGGCATGGTATGCTGTGGTATTTTGTATGGCGCGTTCTTACCACTACTGCAGTCTCGTGGCGCCACGAATCCGGGCGGGGTCTACCCGGACTCTATTTTCCACGAGACGATGCCCCCCTTTTTTCCCCTAGCTGTGGATTTTATATGGTTTCATAGCTTTTGCGCATTGACCGACTACCTGTTTGGTGGATTCGCAGTCTAGTCGCAGACTCCAGCACATGATTAGTTACTAATTATATCTGTGGTTGGTTGTACCTCCCGAGAGAGGTAGCTGTATGTGTTGTTTATGTATCCATATCCTCCTAACATCCTATTTATATGTGCTCATGGTGCTCTCTTGGCCGGGTACCGTACTCAAGTGCTGCCATTTTAAATGGTGATTATAATTATATGAGCTAGTCGATAGAGACTATCGGCAGGTGTATATGTGTTGTTTCCGGAATGTTCTATGGTAGTGGTTCCTAGGAGTGCACCCCTTGTCTTTGTGTAAGAAGTTTTGATTTACTTCCGGTGTTTGTTTTGGGATGGCTCACATTATGACTGCAGTGTACCTATGACATGGGGTATCCTACTAGTCTGTCCATTCCGAGTGCGAAGGGCTATGGTAATCGGACTAACCAACGATGGTTATGCTCACGCAAGGCCCACCTGAGTGGCATCTTAACCAGACAGTTTCACAATCCGATTAGGAGTGGTATCTGAGCCTATCTACAATGCTATTGGATACCAACCAGAACAATACTAGCAATGTGCAGTTTACTTTTCCGATGAAGGGAGATGGTAACCACCAGTATGTACTACTATCAATTTGCCTTAATGTATTCAGATAAGGAAGGATGGACACCAGACATGAAAACTCAGATGGAGAGCAATATATTAGCACAGTGATGTGTTAGATTGGGAGCAGTATACTATGCAGAGTACAAAGCAATTGGGGAGCAGTATATTTTGTTGGGCAGTAGAATTGAAACTATTGAATACTAATTTCTATTTATATGTTCAGGGTGCCTGCAACACCTGAGGCACCTTGGGAGCAATATACTATGCAGAGTACAATAGCAATTGGGGAGCAGTATACTTTGTTGGGCAGGAGAATTGAAAACTCTATTGAATTGAAAACTATTTTCTATTTATATGTGCTCATGGTGCTCTCTTGGCCGGGTACCATACTCAAGTGCTGCCATCTAACTTGGAGATTATACTTATATAAGCTAGCCGATAGTGGATAGCGACAGGTGTATGTGTTGTTTCCGGTGTGTTCTATGGTAGATGTTCCTAAGTGCGCACCCCTTGTTTTTGTGTAATAATGCTAGATAACCTTAAGTGTTTGTTTTGGGATGGCTCATGCTATGATTGCAGTATACCTATGAGTGCGGAATCCTACTGGTATGGCCAGTACGTGAGAGGGTCCTAAATAATGGGCTAACCAACAATGGTCATGCTCAAGCAATGCCACCATGAATGGCTTCTAGACCGGACAGTGAGCGTAGGGCCTAGTTTGATCAGCGTAACCAACAATGGTTAGGCTAAAACCATACCAGCTTGAGTGGCATCATAACCAACAAAGGTATATTGTAGCTGACTGATGTTAAGTTATCGATATACCCATGGATAGAGTATTCAAGTGCAATACCAGCAAGAGTGTATCTTGGCAGTCTAACGTTGATCATGATAACAACAACAATGGTTCATTGTAGCGACCCTGGTATCTATCATATGCTGAAGGTCAGTTCTACCCCATCATTGTATGTAAGTACTGTTTATCTTTAATGTAAGCAATCAAAGACCTGTGTCCACCTCGTTGAGTGGAGCCCTAGTTCTCGTGTCCTGAAGTCATTGATATTATGATCAGTATTAGAGATGTGTTAGGTTAAGTTGCAGTGCCTATGGTATACTACTGGTGTGACCAATACGTGTGTGTAGGCCTAAGGTAGTCGGACCAACCATCAATGGTTGTGCTGGAGCAATGGCAACATGAATGGCATATAGCCCGGCCATTGGGCGTGGGTAACATGATCAGAGTAACCAACAATGGTTAGGCTAAAGGCAGGCCAACCGAGTGGCATCATAACCAACAATGTATCATAACCAACTGGATATGAGCAGATATAGTTATATACAGTAAATACTAGTAGCTGACAGACGGTTCTATATACGCACAGGCTAACATGTAACTCCACAGTGCATGGAATGTAAGGAGAAGGAGAATATACTAAGTGTAGAGAGTGTACCTATCCAGATATGGTGGACAGGGGTGACCTTCAGGGAAGAGACTGGAGGAAGGGTTTCCCTGTGGCAAAAGCAGATATTCTAGCAAGTTTGCTTTACAGTAAGTTTGCTGAACGCTAAGTAGCCAAGCTGAAACATCTGCAGGGAGATTTTACAGGCAAGAGTTACTGTGAGGATTCCTGGGGATTTACAGACACTAGAGATGGTCAATGTGGAGGGGGGCAGGAAATCATTAATTATCCTTCAATGTACAAGATGAGCCACACAGACAACGAGCAAGTTAAAAAACAGAGAACGCTTTGTGGCCAAATGAGCCTAGCAGACAAGAGTAATAGTTCGAATTACAATGCAGAAGAACACCAGGGAGATGGCACGAAGATACAGGCAGCTGCTGGAGGCATTTTAGTGAAATCAGGGAAAAACATATACTTTGCATGGGGCTTTGCAGGGATTTCAATTATTACGGTTGCGGGATGCACGCCTAGTCACATTATGTAAGGCGGCATAGCTGGGACTCTGCCGCCCAGTGATATTGACCCAGTTTGCTAGTGGTAGCTGGGTCCCCTTATATGTGGTCTAGCCCAATGCCGGTGGGGGTGGGCACCACTTTATTATGCGGAGGGGAAGGGGGATGGGCGCCCCTTTATTGTGCTGAGGGGATGGTGGTTGAGCGCCTCTTCATTGTGCTGAGGGGAAGGGGTTTGGGCGCCTCTTTATTGTGCTGAGGGGAAGGGGAATAAGGGAGATACACTGCAGGCGTCTGCGCCTGGTACTCCAACTAATCCTGGTTGCTGCGGTAGTGGCCAGGTCCATTCTTCCCTATCTAAGCAAAGGAAAGAGGGGGGGGAAGGGAAAGCAGGTTCAGATACCAGCCAACTTATCTTGTCCTGGGTGCCCAATGGTGGCCAGGCCCATGCCCCCAACCAGGGAAAACGGGAAGTGAAGAGAGGGGTATACTTGAGTTGCAGCCCACTAAGCCTGCAACCTAACTCCCGGTGTCAGGGGTGGCTGGGCCTATGTGCCAGCTCCAAGATGTGGCATGCGCCAAGGGTGGATGGGGGGAACACCACGGAAGGGCCGGGGTTGGAGGTAAAGTGGTGGAATGCTCAGAGCTGGGTGCCAAATGAGTGTTGTGTATGGAGGCTTCTTAAGGGGGTGTAAAGGAAGGGAAGACAGGAATGCTAGAGACATAAGGGTGGGTTTCAGCTAAGTTATGGGGATTCCCAGGATGGCTGCGTAGCTACTGTGGAGGTGCAGGAGGGATCAGGGATGTGGGTGCAGGGATGGCTGGGGCTGCCTATGTGGGAGTGCAGCCAGGATCAGGGACCTGCACTACAGGGATTACCCACAGGTAAGTACAGGGTAACCATGGACTCCGCAGAGAGAAGTACAGGGTGGGGGACCCTACATGGAGGTGATCAGAACCAAAGCAGGGCCCAGAGAATAGGCAGAGTACTCAGACTGGTGACAGTCAAGTACCCAGAGTGGGGCTGTGACACCCTGAGAGCTAAAGAGAAGTAGGTGTGCCTAGAGGTGCAGAAATTAGTACCCATTCATAATCAGTATGCCGAGGTAGGCTTAGAGGTAACCTGATGTCTTAGACAGGCAAGTTCATTTACACAGATCAGGGAGACCTATGGCCTTCACAAACAGGTAAGTAGTAGGAGACAGGAGGTAGACATTGGTTAGAGGTGCACAGAGGTAGTTGGATAGCTAGATACCTTACAAGAGCCAAGGCACAGTACCGCAGGTAAGTTCAAGTGAGGCAGCTGAACAAGTTCAGGTGATGCAGGTGAGCAAGCATAGTTTAATATGCCAACCTAGGGCGATATTCTTAGATACATAAATGCAATGAGTTAATCTATACTCTTTGGTGTTCTGTACAGACAGGGTGTGTGGTAAATCCTGATTACATCACATTTACACAATAGAAGGATATGTTACATCTCGTTATTTTCACAGACCATATGACAAGTGTGCTGTCCACAGATGTTGATGCACTCAACAATACATGTGTTAAGGATGATGACAAGTACCTACAATGCCACAATACCAGAGTTATTTTTGGCCACCACCTCATAGAGATTGCTATGTTGCTCAGTCTGATTGACAATACATGATGATGCGAGTAGGGTCCAAGTTAAATTTGTTAACTACATGACATGTCTGAAGGAGTGCAGCACCCATCACCTGTGTTACTGTGCACCTTAGCCTCATTGTCATTTAGGTAGTGTACACACACTAGGGGCCTTTCGGCAACTTGCAGCCCTACAACATGTATGCTGCAGACATGCAAATACCCTACAACAGTGGTCTTCAAACTGTGGGTTGTGACCCCCATGGGGGGCCGTGGCCCCTCTCCCAGGGGGTCGCACATACCCAAACATTTATAAATTTGGACTGTGCCTGCATTGAAAACTATAATGCAGGGGTCTACTGCTGCTGTCCCACACTTGCCCCTCGACACAGCATCCTGCTGCAAGTCATATCCTGAATGGGCCCCTTCATAGACTGTAATGAAACGAACATAGATTCCATCCTTGGTTATCAAATCCCACCCCCTTGTCCTTAAGTTTCGTTTCCATTGGCAATGAAACTGACAAGTGGGTGGTATAATGATTGATGATTTGTATCAGATGTCTGATTGGTTGTATTGACAAGCAGGTCAGAGCAACCAATCAGCTGCTTCCTTTGTCCAGGGACTATGCATGTGCAGCATGGCCCTGACTGGTGGTGCACAGCTGCACACACTTAAGCTGTCCCCCAGCTCCCCAGCAGCCGTCGGGCCGCCCAGAAGTAACCTAAGTAAGTGGTGGCTGGAGGAGGGAGTACAATGGTACATTAGTACAATGGTACACGTGGTTGCAGTAGTGCGGGTGGTTGCAGCAGTCCAAAGGGTTCCAGATATGGCACATTAGTGGTGTGGGCGTAGTCACAGTGGCCTGTAGGGGGAGCCCTTTGGAAAAGGGAGGGTTTTTATGTATTTCCTGAAGGTCCAGTAGGCAGTTTGTGCGCGAAGGTGGGCCGGGAGAGAGTTCCACAGTGTGGAGGCAATAACTTTGAAGGAGGAGCCACCTGGCTTTTTCCGGCTGGAGCGGGGAATGGTGAGGGAGTTGTTGGTGGATGACCGGAGGGATCTCATGAACGGTCGGCGTTGGATAGTGGGCCAGAGTTAGTCTGGGGCGGTGTCTGAGAGGCAGCGGTAAGCGAAGGAGAGGGTTTTGAAAATGATCAGTTTCACCGGGAGCCAGTGGAGAGATTGGCGGGCTTCAGAGACGTGGTCACTGTGAGTCAGGCCCAGGACAGCTCTGACCACGTTTTGAAGGGTTTGGAGTTTTTGGATATTTTGTTGGAAATCAACACATAGGAGCACGTTGCAGTAGTCAAATTTGGCTCCTATGATGGCTTGTGCGATTGTTGTGCAGTCGTCCACGAACATGAAAGGGCGAATGGCGTTGAGGAATTTGAGGTAATAAGGGGATGAGGAGGAGATGGCATGGACTTTTCTGGGACAGGTTGGCTTTGAGGTAGACTGTGGGTTATTACCAACTTGGAGACTGGGATGCAATTGCCTGAGATGACGAACGAGGAGTACTGGGGAGGCGGGGAAGGGTTTTGAGTCAGTGTGTGAGGCAGACTATGAGCAGCTCCATTTTGTCATCATTCAGGCAGAGATGGTGCTCAGCCAGCCATGCCTGGATGACGGCAAAGACGTTGATCGTGAGGGTGTCGAGTGAGTGGTTCCCAGTGAGTTGGGGCAGGATTTGGTTCCCAGTGAGTTGGGGCAGGATTTGCGTGTCATCCGCAAAGTTAGTGTAGGAGACTTCCAGGCTGTCCAGCTTGTCAAAGAGTGCCTTTGTATAGATGTTGTACAGCGTGGGAGAGATGCATGTACCCGGTGGGACCCCGCAGGTGACTGGGCGGTGGGGCGGTCACAGTCAATAATAAGCAATTTAACAGTATTTGTACTATTTGTGAAAATGTATTTTAACTTGAGTCATTACTAGCCTCAGTCCAACTTTTGGGGGTCCCAGAATTATTTTAACATGTGTAGGCGGTCCTTGACATGTAAAAGTTTGAAGACCACTGCCCTACAATTTCAAATGATTGGTATATTTGAGTTAATCTTTACTTTGGAACACTTACATTTGTGTTTGTTATTGGCAAATTAGTTTCAGATTAATGACTGTGCACTGTCATGTTGGAATTTTTTTACGTCTGGCAAAACTAGTGTTTGTGCTGATACCTTCGTGCCATTACTGTAGCCATCACTCAAGCAATATTTGATGTATGTTGCCCCCCCCCATATGTTTCATATTGACCCTGATGTAGCTGGAGCCCATCATTGTGCCCAGTCACAAAATTTTGCGCTCACCCTTTTAGACATTTCCTATATTGACAATAGGGTAGTAGAGCTATGGCCACATGGCTCAGATTAATGTGATTTTCATAACAATCAATGACATTGGTCTGACATGGCCAGTGTTTTCAGGTCATCTCCCAGAGACACTCTTACCATGCTCTCACAAAGCACCCACTGAAGTATTTTGTTGTAGATGCCATCTGTCAGTGCAGTACTCGTAGATGTAACAAACATCAATAAGCACACATATTTGACAGACACAAACACACAGCATAACGTCTGAATCCAAGCCCTCTCAGTGGTTAATTTTTCTATGCCATACTCTGACCCTGGCCATGCATTTTCAGGGTAAAGTGGTTTAAACTGCCTAGTTTGCTGCATGTAATGTGGTACAACAATGACATGGGTATAATATACACATATTCTGCAGAGACTTACCCCTGTCCTCTGTGTCTTCATGGCCTACTCCAGATATTTGCTCTTCTGAGAGGGTAGATAGCGCCATTTGCTCCACACTACTCGTTCGGGGGGGTGTGTGTGGGCCGCCTCCAGTTTGCAGCATGCTTCGACGGCGGTGTGCTTCATGGGACTTTGCTTCTCGTCGCACATCATTCCATCGTTTACGACAATTTATGCCACTCCGGTTCCCACGGCCAACAGCATTGACACGCATGGCAATATCAGTCCAGATGCCATCCCGTTCATGTGCAGTGAGACGGGATGCATTGGGGCCATATAATCTCCTCCTGTATGACTGTACTGCCTCTGCTAGTGCCCGAAGCTCATCTGTTGAAAACTTTTGTTTGCGCTTCCTTTTTTTTTTTCCTTTGGTACTGGCAGTACTGAGGGTAGATGTCAGATCTTCCTCTTCGGTGGGCTCTGAACAATCACTATTCGGTGGCCCTTCTACATGGCTTCTGTGATGTGGGGGAGTATCCCCTCCAGCATACATGTTTGCTATGTATCTTGTGGCTTGCACAGCAGGGGATTCTAGTGTTGTGTACCTGTGTATTCAAAAGGAAAGAGGCTCAAAGGTATGGCCTTATGACTGAGCCCAGCTCTTTCATACATCAGGCACAGTTTACATGAGTATATGTTGATATGAAAATAAGGTAAAATGACAACAACTGCACTATTCAAACAGTTTGGCAATATGATTTGCTAATTCTATCACAGCCTATATATAGCCTATATACAAAAGGACTACAGCAAAGACACCCATATACAGTCAGCAACATTATTCACAGATCGCAATGTGTGCACATTTTGGGGGCAAATCTTATCCCACCAGACGTAAATGAGAGCTGCAAAAGGGCAAAACATCAAATTGACAGTAACAGAATATTCATAGTATTGGACACTACCCTTATGGAGAGAGAACAGTGCATACATGATTGCTGAAAAACAATAGTGTATAAATACAGGTATCAAAATAAATGACACATATATGCCTCAAAAAGAGTAAAATGAAGACTTCGACCATCCGGTCGCCTACCTGCGACTTTACAAACACTGGCACACGATTAGAATAAGTGTCAGCTAGGTCGTAACCTACATAGTGAAAATAGTAATAAACGTGGTCTTAGACAATTGGAGTGCAAGTAATTCGCTATTGATTTACACAGATCAATTTGTAGGTCTAAAGCTAAATAAAATAATCATATTCCATCAATTCTCACTCACCAGATAATAGACATTGGTGCTACTATTGGTGATAAAACGCCGTTTGGGAGTCATTGCCTTTAGTACATGCTTCAAAGCCCCAACCTATCACGTGACTTACACTAACTAGTCAATCAGCCATCTTGGACTAGCCACTCTCAAAGTATATGGACTACTTAAATACATCATGAAAATTACAACTAGGACATATGTAGACTTTTCTTAAATACTAATCCTGTCAGTTACATTGCTACACTGATGTTTGGTGGAACCATCAGCGTCAATAAGTCTAAGTTAAGCATTCACAATGACATGGAGCAAAATTACCATACAGTCTTGTCATTTAACAGTGAATACATCAAAACAAGCTATCGACTAGATTTCTGTCATGAACAGGTATAGGTATTCCCATGGATTATGATCTTGTGTCATCAAGTGAACAGGCACAATTCCAGTGCTCGAACGAAGCAACGTCACTATGACAAGCATTAAACAATACCTCAAATGACCACTCACGCCAGTCACAGCAGGACATATAGTCTAATGGCTATCATAATTAGGGTTGCCACCTCTCTGGGTATTCCTGGGACAGTGCTGATTTTGCTGCCTCTGTTGCGGGAGAATTTCTAAAGGTCCCAGGACAACTATTTGTGCCGGTTTTGACTTATTCCAACCTCGGCATCATCATTTGGCAAGCTGCATCCAGCACTTTCATTTGAACCTTTACATTCTGATTAAATGAGAGTTTCCTTTATTAAAAATTTAATGTGTATGAGAAAAATATACCTGCCTCAGGGCTCAGGTCTATGGCTTGGAATGCTGGACTTCTGCCCACTGAGCCATCTGACCCTCTGTTGTAAAGATTTCTATTGACCAGACTTATTTTTTTGCTTTATACAGTAAACGACTTTATGAAGGTGCTGGAACACTGGGGGCTATCACACCCCTGCTGAGTTTTAGGTCTGACATACCCACCCTCAGGAGCAATTTTACTTGGGAGAGACCCATGCTCAGGAGCAATTTTACTTGGGAGAGTGTTGCACAGCAAGGACAGAGGACTACATGTACCAGAATCCTTAGCAGGATCACTCGACCTCCCTGAGTGAATAAAACCTCCCGGCTCGAGCATGAATGCTTTTGGCCATTTTATTTTGGCATTCTGCCTGTACACCATCAATTGAGCCCTGCTGGGGACTGGCCTAGGGGCTGAAAGCGCTACAGGGAGAGTGCATTGCCCACATTGTTGCAAGGCAGAGGGGAAGGGGGTCCTCCGATGGTTTTCTTTGCTGCGTGGAGTGCCTTGCCTAGTGCTGCTTCGTGTTTGTTTGGAATATATATTTGTGAAACACCATTAAAATTATTAGTGAGCTGATTGGCTGAAAATGGGTTACATGGCATGGCTAATATTTCAATAGGTACCAATTGAACAGTACATATTGTTACAGACAGCTCTTACATCCAATCAGCTGCCAAGGGCGGGCTATGAAAATATGAATGAGCCAATCAAATTAAGCAACTAGTGATGGTTCTTTTGCCACTATACGTGTATGTGCAATACAAAGCATTGGACAATACACTTTATGCATTGCATGCAGGACTCAACATTAAATGGAAATCGTGGGGTTTCATAAATGACATAGTGGCTATATTTTCTGTATATATGGAATATTATGTACCCCTCGGGAGCTAAATCTTCCCTCCAACAAAGATACAACCCTCGGCCTGCAGCCTCGGGTTATATAATTGTTGTGGTAAAGACTTACCTCCGTCAGGGTACATAATATTCCATATACACCTCAACTGCAGGCACTATTTGACATATATATGAAATGGTATGAGGCATTTTGTATAGCACCCAGATACAACTGCGGCTGCTTTCAGAACACTGTCCATCTGCCCTCATAGAGGGAGGGGGCGGGGTTACAGTCAAAATTTCTAAGGGGTACAGCTCAGACAAGGTTGATTTCTGGACCAGAGGTGGTAGTAATGGTTAGGATACTTTCAGATATAGGATAGTGGTGATAGGAACAAGAGTAATGTGATAGAATAAGTAAAGTGATAGCTTGTGAGAGCTCAATCACTGACATAAGCCTTGTTGATGATACCATTTATTGCTATGATACAATTCTCCATACATGCTGCTCACACTCGATTACTCTAGTGCTTTGGGACCTTAAAATTTCACATGCCGAACACCTTGCAGATTAGGATCTCTTTCATCATCATGCTCCCTCCTTAAGTATTCACTCAAGCCCTATAATGAGTAACACAGCAAGGCTTGCCACCTCTTACATTCGTAGAGCAATCAGCAGAAAACATTATTTATTGGGAATGACCCCTCATCATATTTCTCCTCATTGGCGTATGGCCTGGGATAATCCCACCCCATTTCACTTTGCTGGGTTGCTGCCCCGCAGTCTCACATGCATCCACAATCAGGCTACCTAATCAATTTCACTGGGTGATCTTCAAGTCCACAGCTTATGGCTGTAAGTATGCTGATGCAGAGCACCGTGACTGAGGAGGGAGTGTTATGATGTTTCATTCTGCAGGAGCAGATTCACTGGTCTTCTAATTGGTTAGCTTCAGCTTATTGCTGTTTTCCCCAATGGAGTGACCATTGCTTCCCAGGCCACCTTGCAGTAATGTACCTGTTAAATTGTATTGAGGCAGTATCCTATGAGAAGCCATAAGACACATTCTATAAGACGCACTATCATCATCCAATCCCCATAGCCGTAGTCCCTCTCCTCCCCTCCCAGAACCCTAAGCCCCTTCCTTGGAGTTTACACAATTGCATTGTTGTGCATCATAGCATTAAAATCACACACATTACCAGCTCTTAATGCATTTTTATAAACCCCTAACATACATCTTTTAGGGCAAAGCTTCTTCCTTATGTATTCATTCTCATTGCACATACATTCCATCAATAATTAGGTCAATGCAAATCATTAGAGCTTGTGCGTTCAAGGGCCCTCTTACTGTGCAATGCTGGCGCAAATGCCAGTTTGATTCTTTCTTAGGGTGTGCTTGTTTTTAAGTGCACCATTCCTTTGCTGTGCAACTCAATCCGTATCTGCAATTGTCTAGTAAGGTTGTCTTGACGTTGAATCTTGGAGGCAATTATATGCCTCCAGGGTTGGTTCCAGCTGTAACAGGACTCTTAGTTGAACTGCACTGGTACTCAACTATGGAAGCTATAGTTCCCGGCTGAGGTGCCTACAACTTACTACGGGGGCAACATTGCCAGAAGTGATCAGTGTAAACTAAGCAGAGCCTTATTATCACACATTACACTGTATTGCTCAGATTTGATAAGTGTACGACTATTAACTCGGAAGGGGAGCAAACAGCAAACAGTATTATGACACTGTATTGCTCAGATGGAGATAGGTGTACCACTATTCACTCAGAAGGGGAGCGTTACAAGAGCAAACAGTATTATTACACTGTATTACTCAGATTGGGATAGGTATACTACTATTAACTCAGTAGGGAGCAGTACAACAGCTAAGAGTAAGACTCAGATGGGGAGTGGTCTAATATTATATTAACTGATATGGGGAGTGGCACAGCATTTAAACAGCCTTACTCAGATGGGGAAAAGTGCAACACTATATTGGCTTACATGGGAGCAGCACAGCCTATGACAGCATTACTCAGATGGAGAAGTGTGACGTATTACTAGCATTGACTTACATTTAACAGCATTACTCCTATGGCGAGAAGCGTATCACTATATGACTCCGATGGGGAGTGGCACAGCATTTAAACATCAATACTCAGAAGGGAAAAGGAGACCTTCAGCCTGATTACACAATAGGGCTATTTTCGCCCAGGCATGGGCGCTGTGAAAGCGCCCAT